>PVHP010007578.1:0-56136 GCA_004024765.1 Zapus hudsonius
CAGAGGGTGGACATCACCTCCTGGCCAACATCAGGTGGACAACAGCAACAGGAGAGTGCGCCAAACACTGGCAAGGGGAAGCTGGTATAACACCCGTAAAGTACCCACAACAACACACTCCCAGCATGTTTCTAATACCCAAACTGTCATCATCTGGCGATGGACTACTGAGAACACTTTTCATTTGTAGGGGACACCTGGACCAAAGCATCCCAGAGCTCACCTGGCTCACACAGAAATAGCCTATTTATTCTGGCTAAAATGGCTACAGCAATAGCCTGCCAGGGGATTGCTATCTAGGTGGGGAGACCATCTCCTGATCTTCCTCTTTTACTGTCTTCTTACCTGCCTCATGAGTTAATTTAATTTCAACAAGAATTTCCAACAGTTTCACTGTTTTTGTAATTAACTGAATTACTTTTCTCTTTGCTATGACAGAGTGCTTTATAAAAATAACTTAAGGAAGGAAGGGAGGGTTTATTTTCAGCTCATGGTTTGAAGAGGTTCAGTCAGTCCATCGTGGCAGGGAAGGCAGGGTGGCAGGAGAGTGGGTGGCTGGTCACGCTGCACCACTGGAGTCAGGGTGCAGCGGTGAATGCTGGTGCTGGGCTCACTTGCTCCGCTTTATGAAGCCAGGACCCCAGCTCATGGACTGGAGCCACCCACAGCCAGGGTGGCTCTTCTTTCCTCAGTGAAACGTCTCTGGAAGCGTCATCCTCATAGACATGTTCAGAAGCGTGTCTCCTGGGTGATTCTCAATATAGCCAAGTTGATAATTAATAGTAACCATCACATTGGAAGAGCAGGTTTTTGGAGGGATTTATTTTGTTATTATTGGAGTGGTTCGTAGTGAACTACTTAATCAAGTGCTTCTTTTTGATTTTCTACCAAAATGTACTTGATTTTTAATAATGTATGAATGTGATCAGTATATATATATATAATTGAAGTCTTTATTTTCTTTCTTGTATAAATCCCTTTTCTTTTCCTTTCTTCTGCATTCTGTTATCTTACCCCTTCCCTTTGTGAAGCCAGGTTAACAGCCTCATGTGTACAACATTATAGTTTTATTCACATGCAATCACATATAAACATACATGCATATAGAATAGTATACATCTTGGAATTGTTTTTTTTAAAAGCAGGATCACATTTATGACATATATTTTTCTACATAATGCCTTTATCATTCAAGAATATTTCATGCTCATCTCCAAGGCAATAACCTAATTCTAAATCATTGTTTTAATGACAATAATATTCTATGTTGTCATTATACTAGAATTTACTTCAACCATTCCCCTAATGACAGGCATTTACTTTATAATCTATTTTATTTCCCCTCAATGAACCACAAAGGTTTTTTGTAAAGATAAAATTACTTACAACAGGACAGCAATGCTGTCTCAACAGCAGTCACTTATTTATGCTAATAGCTAGAGATTTACCAAAATGCCCTAAACATACATGAGACATAATGGATATAGGAAGTTTATGTCCTAACTCAAAGCCCTAAATTATTCTTTCTGATTTTGTCTTTGACACGCGGTGTTTCCATTAGCTTTATAGTGAGCTAGTCTATAGGAGTATGAAGTTATGGCTACCAAGTCAGTAAAGGGCTTGCTTTAGAAAGCAAGAGTACCTGACTTCAATCTCTGGAGCCCATGTGAAAAAGCCAGCTGTTGTTGCATGAACTTGAAATCACAGTGCTGGGGAGACGGAGACAGGAGATTCCCTGAGGCTCGCTGGCTGATCAGTTTATCCTAATTGGTGAACTCTAGGCAAAGGAGGGACCTTGTCTCAAAGGAGATGGAAGGCACTCCCTAGGAATGACATCCTAACGTTGTCCTCTGGGCTCTACATGTACACACACATGAATGCTCGATCCCCCCACCACGCATCAGCACACATATATGAGCCTGAACACATATGAACATGCATGCATGCACACACATGTAAAACAGAAAGAACATGCGGGCAAGAGGATTAGAGCAGACCTTGAAGCTTTACGTGGATTACTACTCATTAGGGAATTAAACAAGGAGGAATTTGAGAGTTTAATTAGATACCTGAAATCAAGCAAAGCCTCTTCTTTCCCCGTGACATTGTCTTATCCTGTCAAGAATGTCTTCATCATGTTCTTCACAAGTCTCTTCATCTGTACTCGGTCTGAGAGTCTGTGTTCTTATGTGACAACATGGATGGGGAGTGACTTGGATATGGAGCATGTAGTTCTATCACATTTTATATTGTCATGCAGGGTTTTTAGGGAAGGAGGCTTGGGGGACCTCAAGGTAGAGTTTTGGGACGCTAAGGGTTCTCTGTCAACGTTTCTTAAATTCATGTTTTCATTTAAATGGTCATAAGCTAATTAATGTGAGCCACCTCTAGATCATGTGGGTAAGCCACTTCCAACAGGTGCCATTCTGGGGTTTTGGTATCTGGATGAGCTTTTCTTTTTATTGCTGACTAGTTATGCAGTTTAGATATTTGCTGACTATCAAGAAATGAATCAGGGCCTCAGGAGATGGCTCAGCAGTTACAGCAATTGCTTACAAATCCTGATGACAGGGGTTTGATTCCCTAGTACCTATGTAAAGCCTGATGCACAAAGTAGCACAGTGTCTGGAATTCATTTGCAGTGGCTGGTGTGCCCATACTCACTCTCTCTGTTTCCCTCTGTCTCTCTCTCTCTCTCTATCTTTCTCAAATAATTAAAATATTCAATAAAGAGAAATGAATTAAATAGACTTGATAAATCTCTCCTTAAGGATAAAATTTATTGTAGCCTAAAGGATGCCTTTGCCATATGTCTTATAAAGAAGTAGCAGCCTTTACTCAGCCGGGATATGGGATGGTATTTGCTCAGCCAGGGTTCGGGATGGTATATGCTCCCTGAGTACAGAACTTATGTTAATGGTTGTTGTCCCAGTCAGACTATTTCAGCAGAACAATGGGCATATTCATTCACTAATATAATTAAATTTTATTATTCTTGCAGTTTCTATTTCTTTCATATAAATTAATTTAATTTTATAGTTGAGTGAGACTTGTAAATATCTGAGTGTGTATATGCCTGTAAACGTTTCTGTCTGTTAACAATGTTCTATACTAAATCACAATACTTCAGCATGAGAAATGCTGCCATGGGGTCCCTGAGTGCCAGCTGTGTGCCCTGCCCCCAGGGGAGCAGAGCATCTGAACACTTGTGCCAAGGACTCCTTTGGAGTAAAAAGTAAAGCTGGATACCTTCCCAGAATAATATTTGGCGCTTAAAATAAGTTATACAGAATTAAAACAAAGACAATTATTTTAAGATGCAATGTTAAAAGTGTAAACTCAATTAAAACAAAGAAAATTATTTTAAGATGCAATGTTAAAAGTGTAAATTCATGGTACAGTCCATTATCCATCAATACATTAAATAATGATATCTAGTAATAGACCAAAGGCTATAATTTTATAACAGGGGTGTACATAATAGTATTTTGAAATGTCTGCAACATCTCTGTTGATTTGCAAATATCTGTTATATATATCTATCTGTATCTATCTCTATGTAATCACCTATATCTATATCTTTTTCCCTTACATTTGCTGTCCACATTGATGGTTTAGTCATGCCCAACTTCACTTTGGAGGTTTTAGGAACAAAGATGTTACTCTTCTCTTATGCAAGTTATGGAGAGCCTAGACTCTCTGTATGAAGACTGTGGGGGTGTCAGTTGACGCCTGCTCTCAAGGAGGAGGCTGCCGTGGCTCTTGGCAGGTTCTCTGGCCTGCCCAAGCTGCCTCCTTGGGTCTCAGGACTACTCTTGAAGTTTCTATAGCCATGATGCTTGGCACCAGCAATATGAATTATGCCGGGCACCAGTGTTCCACCCAAATGCCCACGTCCAGGCGGCTGCTCTGTTCTGTGTGTGAAATCTTGGTGTTTAGACTTGAAGAGCAGCCGGGACCTCAGACATGAAAACAAAAGAACAAGAGAAGCTTTCGAGTACTAGCTGCATGCTTGCTGGCTGTTAGCCTCCTAGTAAGTCCTGCACAGTTCTCAGAAGAGGCAGGAAGGCCCTCCCATCCATCCTTACAATGGTTTCCCTGGGATGTACTGGGTTCCTCCCAGAGAGAGCAAAAGCAAGCTGATGTGCCCGGCTAGGGCTTGGGAAGGGACTGGAACAGCCTGCTTCAGTCTGTGTTGGCTCAACTTCTTGATTTCCTCTCTCAAAGGCTCATGGGATTGTCTTTCTGACCCTCTCCCTTAAATGAATCCTGATAAATCCCCCACGTGATACGCACCCCCTGAAAGCAATGTGCTTACAAACACATTGATACCGCAAATGAGAAGAAGCACAAGTTATTTCCAAAGGCTGAAAATTTCCCTCTCCAAAATACTGTCCCAATTTCCCTTCCAGGAAGAACAAGCCAGAGCCCTTGATCCACACAGAGGAACCTGCAGCACAAACAGTAGTGTGTTGATAACAGCAGTGCAAAAAACAATCTGGTTCAATGCAAGGACAAAAGAGATCTTTCAAACACTCAAGGCTCAGAGAAATGCGAGAATCAAACCCAAGCCATGTCACTTGCTTTACTCTCAGGTTCTGAAAGGAAACTGGCACTGCCGACGTTCCTTTGCCTGAACCCCTCAAAGTGCTGACTGTCTCAGGGCTGTGGTCTTTGTACAATTTTCCACGGGAAGTAAAAAGCCCCATCGATGGGGATCTGCCAGCTGTTACTCGTGTCTTTGGAGGGTGTCCCTTTCTATTCTCGTGTGGTTGAGGTGAATATGATGACTGTTTGCCAAGCAGAAAGCTTTACCTCTGTCCACATTCGATGCAAAGCATCCCTAGTACTTTACTATTAGCATAATTTATTCTTCGCTTTCACTGCTCTGCACAGTTCACCTGATATTTGCACGTAGTGTTTGAATTGGAGTCACAGCACTTGTTATAATTAAGCTCTGGAAACCCGTGCTGATGTCTATGTACTTTTGCAAATTTCATGAGCTATTTCAGTGCCAGAGACTCCAGTTTAATATTCCATGAAACATTTGTCCATCGGCAGCTATTATTTTGGGTACAAAGGTCTAAGGATGGCCAGGTGGATCATCAAGGTAAGTTAGATAGAAATTCTATTCAGGCAGCCAGTGGTCTGGAAACTACCTTGAGACATGAATGCATTATTGTAGTTTGGGAAATAAACCGAAAAATTTGGTGAGGGGGTAAAAGAAAAAAGAACATGCGATCCATTTTCATTTTGTTTATTTTATAGTCATAATATTTCTACCTCACACTTTAAATGCTATAGCTGATGCATCATTTTCTCACAATTATGAAATTTCATTTAAAATTAGAAAAATAAATTTTAGTTTCAGGGTTTATCCTGGTGTTCTCATTTTAAAAAATTTATTTATTTGAGAAAGATACTGAAAGGTAGACAAAGAGAGAGATATAGATAGATAGATAGATAGATAGATAGATAGATAGATAGATAGATAGATAGATAGATAGAGAAAGAATGGGTCTGGGTGGAATAGGACTTCCTTCGACTGCAAACAAACTCCAGATGTGTGCGTCACTTTGTGCATCTAGCTTTATGTGGGCACTGGGGAACTAAGCCAAGGCCACCAGGCTTTTCAAACAAGCACCTTTAACCACTGAGCCATCTCTCCAGCCAGAGGCTCCACTGTTATCTTATACTGTCATATTCTTTTTCTCTTTCATGTTTATTGGGTCTGTGGATTTCTGAATGATTATTTTTCTACTGTACCCTACCTGCTAAAACTGTTGGATGTTTACGTTACAAGCCTTATGGGAAATTCCTGTAAATACTGTGGATTCAGTTTATACAAAATTAAATTCATTATGTCTTGCAAGGGCTACACTTTTCCCGAGCTACTTGTTTCTTGAAATTTCTAATAAATCATTATATCCTTTTAAAAAATGTTTTTACTTATGAGAGAGAGAGAGAGACAGAGATAGAGAGAGAGGAGTGTTTATGGATGCACCAGGACCTCTTTCCGCAGCAAATGAACCCCAGGTGCATGTGCCACTTTGTGCACTAGCTTTGCATGGGTACTGGGGAATCAAACCCAGGTGACAGCCTTTGCAAGCAGGGGCATTAACTGCTGAGCCATCTTCTCCAGCTTCCATTATATATTTAAATAAAAAACCCTTGCAATGTGATTATCTTGAAATAATTGAGCAGACTTTAGTTTTCAATTGCATCTTTTTTTTTTTTTTTTGGTTTTTCGAGGTAGGGTCTCGCTCTAGTCCAGGCTGACCTGGAATTCACTCTGTAGTCTCAGGGTGGCCTTGAACTCACAGAGATCCTCCTACCTCTGCCTCCCGAGTGCTGGGATTAAAGGCGTGCGCCACCACACCCAGCTTCAATTGCATCTTTAAACAATAGGAAGCTAACCTTGTACAAAGGAAATTTTACCACTTTAGCAATGTAGAGATTGAAAGTGTACACTTCTTCCCTTAGAACTTTCTTTTAATATTTCACTCACTTATGACCAAGCTCAGAAAGCTCGTTTTCTTCTGGTTAGGCTTATATACATTCTCCTCCAGGAGAATGATATATTCTTTTTCATAATCTGATGGCTGCTAAGCAACAGTGAGTATGTTATAAAATTTTAAAATAATAGAGCAAAGGGTTGCAGTAGAAAAGAAATGGAGACTTTATATCTAAAGTCCTGGCTTGTTCTAGAGTTGGCCGACTGTCAAGTGACCCTGTGACGGGCAGTCGTGAGAGACAGTGAAGGTGTAATTCCTCAGACACATAGGCACCATCTCCAGAAAGAGGTGACCCTACAGGTGTCAGCAATATTATTTCCAGACAATCCCCAAATCTTTGGGGTTCTGTTAATCACAGTTAATCTACAATTCTTACAGTGTGACCCAGACAGTTCTAAGTGGTTTCTATGGGATTCTGCTAATTCCCACAAAGCCATTGAAATAAGTCATATTATTAGTGCCATTTTGTCAATGAAAAAGCACACATGGAGAGGTTATCTAATTGGTGCAAGATTTCTCTGCTTGTAGGTGTAGAGCCAGTGTTTGAATCCAAGTAGTGTGCATCCAGGGTTTACGTTCCCTTCTGCCATGAAGTGCAAACCACAACAGTATGAACATTGTTGTAGTCAGCCACACACTGCTGGGATGAATCTTCAAACCAGGCACAGTTTTGGGGAGGAAAGGATTTATTGAAATTATAGCTTGAGGGGAAGTTCCGTAACAGCGAGAGGCTGGCCCTCTTTCACAGGTCTGAGCTGAGAGAGAAACCCATCATCTACACCATGCACACAATAGCACACAGGCAGGAGGGCCAAAGAGAATTTCTTCTCCTTTATATAACCCTAGGGTGGAGTCTTGCAACCCTATCCCAGACTTAATGGCTTCCTGAGTCTCTGGAATTTCCTTCCTGCACTGCCCACACCGGAAAGGATGCTTACTTCCAGCTTCTTTGAGCTTCTTTACATCCTGCCCCTTGCTGAGAGGCTGCCTTCCTGTAAACATCCTCAGAGACTCACCCAAGCTAATTAAAAAAGATCAAATTGACAACAAAACCTAACCATCACAAGCAGACATTGAAAAACACATCAGTAGTCAGTACCAAGGAATTTGTGTTCGTCAACTTCATGTGACTATAATGAGATGCTTGAGATAATTAGCTTATGCAGCTAAAAGGTTTAGCTTGGCTCACAGTCTTGGAGAATCCAAGCAAAGTGAAGCACCCCTATGGCTCAAGGCCTTCAGCAACACATTGTATCCCCAAGGAACCATGTGACAGAGCACTATTCACATTAGGTGTCAGAAAGCCAAACATAGGCAAGAAGATCAGGAGACTCCCATAATCTCTTTAGCAGTCACACCATCTTTGACCTAGTGATTTCCCACTAGCAACATCTCTTACATTTCAACCACTTCCCAATAGCTCCACCCTGGGGACCAAGCCTCTGACACATGGACCCTTGGGTGATAGTCAATATCCACACGATAGCAGAGCTGAACTCCAGTCTGGTTGTTCAAGGGGTCATTGTATCCCCTGCCACTCTGAACTGGAGCACATCATCGGGAGGGGTGGATGGCATGAAAGACAGGGAGGGGAGGCCATCGAAGGGCTGGTTGGACCAAGACAGGGTTAATAGGAATGGTATGCGCCACACTTTTCTGAGGAGATCCATGGATTCATTTGAAGACAGGAAAACCTCTGTGACCTCAGTTTGTTTCAGTGTGGTGAAAGGATCATGGTCTACTTTCCAAATAAAATTTTAGGGGTAACGTTACGTTGTTCACCTGATGCACACTGTCCTTAGCTAATCACGAAGCTCTTCATCGTGTGTGACAGACACGATCCACCACTGGGCAGAAACTCCCTGTTTCCATCCAGCCCCAAGTCTGACTGTTGCTGCAAGTCTGAGTGTTTAGATGCCTCCTCTCGTATGTGGAGTTCTCCTTCACTCAGCAATGTGGCCTCCAGGGTTATCCACAGAGTAGCAGGTGCCAGGATTTCCTTTTCCGTGGAGGCGGGTGCTGCTTTATGCAAGAACCCATTGAGAGGCATTTATTGAATTATGACTTGTATATGTGTGTGTGGTGTGCATCCATGTGCGCATGCCCGTTCACATGGGTGTGCGTGCGCACGTGTGTGGGGAGACTAGAATGTAAAGCCAGGGTTCTTCTGACACTCTCCACATCATATTATATATATATATGTATATGTATATGTATATATGTGTGTGTATGTGTATGCATACATACACACAATATATATGGTGAAGGTACAGATCTCAAGAGAGATTAATTCCTAGATGTGTACTGTTGGATGAACTTTGGGTGACTTTTAGTTGCTGGATATTTATTCTCCAATCTAACAGCTCTTCCGTCTCCTCTGACTAAGTGATTATTAACCTCTGGCCTTAAGTCTGACTTTCAGAGTAAATATAATAAACAGTGTCTTCATGCCACAGAGAAGCTGCAGAGTTCTTGCGTGTGACTTGTGCCATGCTGGGAGCCACTAGGCAGCTGCCAAGTGACCAAGAATTCTTGTCCAATAGCATGTAGGGTGCATGGATCTCTTCTTTAAATTCACAGAATAAATAGCATTAGCTTTTAAAGCCTATGGGCCAGGGAAAAGATTGAAATGGAGGTAGAAAATATTTGTTCTGAACAACAATAAGCACTCTGTGGATCAGGGCTCTTGGGACTTCGGAGTGGCAGCACACGTCTGAAATCACAGCACTCGGGAAGAGGCTGAGGCATTTGGCAGATTGTTTTCCTGTTCCTGTCATAAATTCAGGTTATGAACTTCAAGTTCAGGACATGTTTTGGCTTAACCAAATACCCGAAGGTATGACTGTCTCAGTTCCAATTTTTCTTTTAATTTTTCCCCCATGGGGTCCTGGATCTCACATTCATTGTTAATCTCTCAAACCTTTGGAAGGGGCAGGGCTGGTACAGTTGCCTAAGGAAAGCTCGTTTCAAAACAGAGCCCAGGTGGAGCCAGACAGCGTTCTTGCAGGCTGAGGTAGTGGCTCTCTGTCATGTGGAACCTTCAGTTGCTTCTTTGACCTTCCTGGAAGCCAAGGCTGGCCTGTTTCTTGAGCCTGGTAACTTCCACCAGGACGGACCATGTGATCATGATGCCCATGGATGCTCCCCGAGGTGATGGTGGCCCTCATTATGTCAGCTTCTGTGCCAGAGCGCTCGTTCTCCATCTCTTCCCGCCCTCTGGAGTCCTCTGAAGAGTCCACTGTGGATGCCAAAGAGGTTTCTTGCATTTCCAAAGTTTCCTGGATGATTAGAATAGGTGAGCTTCCATGTTATTTTAGCCATATCAATTCAGGAACCAGTTTTTAAAAAACTTCTTTAAAAAAATAGTAATGTTTAGTCATAGGCAAAAATGAAATAGGGCCACAAATACTCATATGCCCACACTCTGGGTGTTAATGTTGTATTCGTTTTTCTCAATATCTCTTTTTAAAAATTTATTTATTTATTTATTTATTTATTTATTTATTTATTTATTTTCAAGCAGAGACACAGAGAGAGACAGACTAAGAGAGAAACAGAGCAAATGGGGAGAGACTAAGAGAGAATGACACAGACTAAGAGAGAGAAACAGAGAGTATGGAGAGAGAGAGAGAGAGAGAGAGAGAGAGAGAGAGAGAGAGAGAGGAAGCGAGATAAACAGAGTGGGCACTCCAGGGCCTCCAGCCACTGCAAATGAACTCCAGATGCATCTGCCACTTTGTGCATCCGGCTTCATGTGAGTGCTGGGGAACCGAACTTGGGTCATTAGTTTGGCAGACAGGCACCATCGCTGCTGAGCCATCTCTCTATTCCTCAATATCTCTTAAAAGTCTCATGTTGTAAAGTTCACTTGACAAAGTGTTGGGCTGTGCTAGGTACTGTTTACACAGGGATTTTGATGTCGGCAAGGTTTTAATGAACTACTCTGAAATACTCTTCCCTCATTCTTCTTCTGTATGTGTATGGATCTATGTTCATATGTAGGCAGACTTGTGTGTGTTCAGGTGCATGTGTGAACATGTGCGTGTGGAGGCCAGAGCTTGGTATTTGCCATCTTCTCTCAGTGGCCCACTGCCTTATTATTTGAGATAGGGTCTAGTGTTGAGCCTGAAGCTCACTAATTCACGTGGCTTAGCTAGCTCTAAGGATCCTCCTGTCTCTGTTCCCACCTCCCAGGGCTGGGCTTACATGCATTTCACAGGCATGTATCCTGGGCATTTCATGTGCTTCATCCTCTGAGCCATCTCCCCAGCCCAGTATTCATTCTTGCGTAGCCTGGTGGCTTTTCACATATATTTTTAAAAAGCTGTTAATTCACATGGATATCTTAGCCCTTTTTCAGAGCAGTCTAATGTAAAAATGATATTTCAGGCAAGCAGGCAGGAAATTTTTTTTTGGTCAAGGAGATAACCTTAGACAATCTTGTAAGCCTCTCCTGGCTTTTTAGAATCGTGCTGGGGTTCTGACCTAAGTCCCTCATGCTTGTGTGCAAGCTCTTTACTCAGAGTCACTTCTCCCACCCCTTGGCCTCTCTCCCCTCATTTTTAGGTTACTTTCCATGATTTAGGTTACTTATAGTATAGAATGATCTGGAAGTATTAAATGGAAAGTTCCAGAAATAAACAACAGTTAAGTTTGAATTGCATGCTAAAGTCGCGTGATAAAAGCATCTTCCGCCCTGCTTTGTCTTGCTGGGGCGTGAATCATCTCTTTGTCTGACTTATCTATACATGCTCCAAAATGGAACCCAAGTCACTATGTAGGGACAGCTGTCTCCCAGGAAGAGGGTTTTTTTCATGTCATGTTTGAAAGCCATAAAGCCAGGGATTCTTGTGTGTTTGGTTGTCTCACACTTTGACAGATGATGACTGACTGAATGGGAGGCCTCAGAGGCCCCACTTGGAGTTCTTAGCCAGAGTAGCTCTGACTGCAGCTTCAGTGGCCTCATGTGGAGCGTCACAGAGAGAGGACTTCTTCCCTAACCACTGGTCAGCCTCCTAAGCAAGCCTGCCCACAGCCCCCTGCCAGGTCTCTGCATGTCTCATTCTCTTCTGCTGCCTTCTTGAAATTATTAATAAACTACATATCATGTTACATATCACATCTTATTATATATTACAAATAAAATAAAGATCATTGCTTTTGAACAAAGGGTGACACACTTTCATTGATTTTTACACTGAGTCCACCAAATCTGTAGCTTGTCCTGGTCTTGATTTGTACAGTGATTGGTGCCATTTTCAGTGTCTTGTTTACCTCTGAGTTAATCCCAGGGCCTGGTGATGCCAGCGGGTGATTTTCCTTGATCCTTCAATACCACGCATGGAGCTAGGGATAGGAAGAAAGTTTTCCAAATCTTAGTGCTGTTCATCAACCAAGGAGGGGGAGGAGGAGAAGCCAGGATGATGCTGAGTATGATGGATGGTTAGGTTTTGTTGTCAACTTGACCTTTTTAATCATCTTGGGTGGGTCTCTGAGGATGTTTACAGGAAGGCAGCCTCTCCGTAGGGGGCTGAATGTAAGGAGGCACAGGGAAGCTAGAAATTCACATCCCTTCCTTTCAGGGCAGTGCAGGAAGGAAATTCCAGAGACTCAGTAAGTCAACAAATTTGGGAAAGGGTTTCAAGAACCCACTCTGTATAAAAGGGGAGAAAAACTTCTCTCTTTCCCCTGCCTGTTTGCTGTTCTGTGTGTGTGGTGTTGGTGATGGGGGTTCTCTCTCTGCTTGGACCTGTGAAAAGGGGCCTCTTTCACCATTATGGAACTTCCCCTGCATCTGTAGCTTCAATAAATCCTTTTCTCCTAAAACTGTGCCTGGTTTTTGGAGATTCATGACAGTGGCATTTGACTGACTGAAACACTGAGGATGGATCAGTACACCCTCTCACTTGGTTGTTGTTGCTGGTGAATGGTCAATTCTGGTTTAGTGACTGTCATTTGCTAATCTTGCATTGATTTATAATAAGACAAGAGGGAAATTTATTTAAAAGATGATATTATGTGTTGCATAATATGGTTTCAACTCAGAGAATTTATGTAAAAATAGTGTCTTAAGAATTTTTAAAATGATTGTTTTAGCAACATAATTCTCAATATTGCTTTATTTAACAAGTAAGCAAAACTGATTGATGAAACTTTGCATTTTGATCCCTTATAAATGAGTAATTATTTCCTTGGTAATTGGACACATCACAAAATCCAGAGGAAAAGAGAGCTTAACGTCTCTACCTAAGTTATTCTGGAAACATAAAACATTACCTAATCCTTAAAATGACTTTATACCATGGGTATTAATGGCCCCATTTTTCAGGTGAGGAAACTGATAAATGAATTTTAGTAACTTGCCAAAGGCCACATCAATATAACATAGTGAAGACCAACTTCAGATAGTGAGGTCAAACTCTACATATGGAAAGGTCAATTGTCCATAATTCAAAAATAGAAACTTATATAGGATAAAGATCTAATGCTCTTAAATTAATGAAAAATGATAACTGGGAATGTTACAGCTGAAATATCATGTTTTCCTTAGTTCTCTGGAATGTAATTTGCAATAAACTTTTGGCTACTCGGTATACTAAAACATTGTTCTGTTAAATGAATGAATTTCATCAGTTTATGAACTTGTTAACTCTTTAAGCATCTGATAGCCAAGTAGTATAGATTAGTATGTATGGACAAAAAAGGAATGACCTAATTGAATGTGAGTACATACACATACACACACACACACACACACACACACACACACACGGACACATACACACACATATACACACATACATGGACACACACACACACATACACACACTCAATGTAAAAGCTTGCACTTTGTCAAAAGACTTTACCAAGAGACCTAGGGTAGTAATAAAAAAGTTAAATCTACAATATATGTAATTATGTAGAAAATAAACCTCAACCCTCATACTTCTCTTGTCTGGGGTGGAGGGCAATTAGCTTTTAATGAATTCAGATTATTTACATATCTTTGCACTGAGGGATTTACATTTTTGGCACAAGGTAGCAAGATGGTGGCTGGGCTAGTTGTGAAACCCTTTAGAAATGTCACTGACTTATTAAATACCATGTTTTACTGCTGCGTCCTTGATTTTCTTATTGGAAAGGAAATAGACAGTGTTTGCATTCGGACTGTAAGTCTCTTCATAGACTGGCTCTGCCTACTGGTTCCTTTTCCTCTTCTCTCACTAGAACCCTCTTGAGGGTTCAAGAAAACCACATCCTCTCAGTGTGGCAGATCTCAGAAACCCTTCTTGCAAAGTGTTCTTTTCGTGTGAATTATCTAACATAGAGAATGACCTTCAGTACTCCATTCAGCTGAGGTAGTTAGTGCTGAACTGGGTTGACTTCGGGGTGCAGCCCAGAAAAGCCATTAAGCATTCCCTGGTCTCACTGGACCCCTGGTGAAGACTTGTAACCCCTCCCAAGCTCCCCACCCCATGAAAAGCATTGGCTGCCTTTATATGAAATCTGAGGGAAAATGTTTTATTATTTGTTTCTTTTTCATTTCTTTGTACCTCCAGTACTTGTTTGTGGGAATACTGACAAGTTATTCTAGCAATTTTCAAAATACACAATGCATTAACTCTAGACGTCACATCGATCTTTTGACCTCATTTCTGCTACGTAACTCAAGTGTTATTTCCTTTGACCAACAACTCCAGGGTGTTTCTTCTTCCCCCCTTCAGTTCTGGTGACCACAATATTACTCTTCCATTACTTCTATTTTTTTTTTAGATTCCAAATATAAATGAGATCTTGTGGTCTTTGTTTCCTGTGCCTAGCTAATACATGTAGCGTAATGCTTCCCAAGTTCATACACTTCTTCCTCTTTTCTCTCTTCTTGGCCTTGAACCCAACATCTCAGCTGCCTCTCCCACGATAGACAAGCACTCCACCACTGAGCTACATCTACATCTCTAGCCCAAGATTTCCTTCTTTTGAAGGGCTGCATAGTATACCATTGTGTGTACAGACTGATTGATTTTATCAGCTCATCCATTGATGGACAGGCAGTAGGTTGATTCCAAACCTTGGCTCTTGTGAACAAGGTTGAAATGAAATGAAACGCAGAGAACTATGTGGTGTGGATTCACATCCTTTGTATATACATGATTGGAAGTTCCAGATTGTGTGTTGATTGTTTCCAATGTTTTTATTTATTTAATTTATTGAGAAGCTTCTAATCCATTTAGATCCCTGATTCTTTTTATTAGGTAATTTGTTTTCTTGTCATTGAGTAGTTTGAGTTCCTTATGTATTTTGGATATTTAGCCCTTATCAGATGCATGTTTTGCAAACATTTTCAGCCATTCTAGAGTTGATTTCTTCCCTGTGTTGTCTGTTTCCTTTCTTATGAAGAAGATTTTGGGTCTGATATGAACTCATCTGTCTGCTTTTCCTTTTGTGCCCCACATGTTGGGGATCATGTTTTTGAACTCCTCACTGAGTCCTGTGTTACTTTCTCCCTATGCTTTCTTCTAGTATTTTTATACTTCTACATCTGTTTTTGATGTGTTTGTTTGTGTGTGTGAGGGGTATGAGGTAGGCTTTTTTTTTCCATTGGTTTGTATACCAGTATCCATTTCTCCAACACTGCTTATTGAAGAGACTGTCTTTTCCACACTGTATGTTCTTTGTAGTGCTATAAAAATGAAGGGCTGGGGAGATGGCTCAGGACAGCTGCCAGTGAGGGAAACTGTCATCACTCATTGCTGCCACACTGAAAAGCTTGTGACATCCTGGGTGGTGACACCTTCAATGTCCCTTGCTCCTTCAGCTCACTGATAACCTTGACAAGCCAGTCACCATCTGTCCCTATGCCCAGGCTGTCCTGGACCTTTTAGATGTCCTTGGCACTGGGCATGGAGTTGCCACTGAGGGTGGCCTGCAGGTAGGACACAACATAGCCCAGGCCCACCATGGTGACAGGTCCCACCTGTAGCTTCTGCAGTGATGGGAGTCATGGGGGGAGAAGAGGTGTTGGTTCTTCATGTGCTGGGTAGAATTCGGCAGTGAATTCATCTGTCCTGGGCTCTCATGTGAGGGGAGATTTTAAATCTCATTTAATCTCCATACTTATTATTAGTCCACTCAGATTTATCTTCTATAAAATGGGAATAAAAAGAGCTTATTATAGGATTTTTAAAGACTCTCTAAAGTGTTTTGGACACATCAAACCTAGGGATTACTTAAATTACCTTCTTATACTATAAAATCAGTGCATGGAAATAACATTTGAACTATCTTTCCTATGAAGAAATAACTTGAATAGATATTAATGCTTTATTAAGGGTTTTTACCTCATCGTCAATTTATCTCTGAACCCTATATTTTTTGTTTGCTGAAAGTACCTACATTATTTAAACGTCAGCTGAGCCTCCACAATATGAAGGCATGATCTCAACTTCGTTGCCTCCACTGACAAATTTGATCCTAACACCCATAAGGCTGGCATTGTTATCATTGGCACTTTCTAAGTTAGGATGCTGTTGCAGTCGTTTTCTAGTTGCTGCGCAGAAAGAACCCAAACAAAAGCAGCTTGTGGAGGAATTGGGTTTATTAGGCTTACAGACTTGAGGGGAGACTCCATCCTGGCAGGGAAAATGATGGCATGAGCAGAGGGGTGGACATCACCTCTGCCACAGCACTGGAAATAGCAGGAAGGTGTGCCAAATACTGGCAAGGGGAAGCTGGCTTATAACCCCCATAAGCCCGCTCCCCACAACACAGCTCCATTGAGGTTGTAAAACCCAAACTGCCATCAGCTGAGGATCGTTCTATCAGAACACATTCATTTGTTTGTGGGGGACACCTGGATCAAACCATGACAGATGCTTTAGGAGGTTAATGTCAAACAGTCCATAGGTGGTCAGGTAGGACATTAGAGCCAGCCTCCCTGTGGCTGACGACTGTTTCCTAGCTCTGGATCAGCGAGCTTTTACCTTAGACTGAGGGTAAGCAGCTTGCTCCTGCTTTTGTGAGCTGCCCCTATTCTGTGTTCTTGGAGATCTCTTCAGCATTCCAGCATACAGTGCTCGCTCAGCTCTTCACATTAATCCACCTTTGTAATTTGTTAGCACATCCCTTTCCCAGGCTCCTGCTAAAGCAACTGAGCCTGACCAAGGTGGACAGATGACTAGCTTTTTAGAGTGTAGTAAGAGCAGCTCCTGTCCTTCACGTTCAGCACAACATACCATCCAGGAAGTCCAGGACAGGCATTGATCTAATGAAGGGTACAGTAATGGGCCACGTTCATATCAGGGTGCATTCCAGGGAACTGGTTACTGGAAACAATAGTAGCAATCTTAGTCATCTGTGTTGATGCCCCCCGAGTCTCAGATATACAGGATTTTCATATCTACTTCCCAAGGTTCAATAAAAAGCATTTTGAAGTTAACAGTTTGTTCTATTTAATCTTATCTTACATTCACTGGATAATTATCATGTGTCTGCTATGGTACCCCAATGGTGTTCAAGTGTGAGTGAATAGGTCTGGAAAGATGGCTTAGCAGTTGAGGCATTTGCCTGCAGGGCCTAACAACACAGGCTCATTTCTCAGTGCCCATATACAGCCCGATGTACAAAGTGGTGCACGCATCTTGGGTTCATTTGCAGTGACTGGAGGCCCTGGAGTGCATATTCGTTCTGTTTTTCTGTCTTCTATCTTTCTCTGCTTGTCAATAAATAATTTTTAAAAGATGGGAGAATAATGGGAATAAATAAGTGAGAAAATGCCCCCGATTTATGGTGGTCAGTGTTATTATTCTTTGATGTGCAGTCAGTAGAAACTAGACCTTGAAGCTCAGATTTGGGTCTTTTCTCAGTCTGGAAATGTGTGATACAATCCTCTCTATGATTCTTGGTAGTGGAAACCCTCAGCTTCCAGCCAGGTTTGTGATTATGAGGGGATACGACAGACTGATACTCTCTGTCACACTGTGTTGCCAAGCTCTGTATTGTCCAGTGTCATCCTTAGCCACATGCCCTGCTGGGATGAACCTCTAAACCAGGCACAGTTATGGGAGGAAGGGATTTATTGAAGTTACAGATCCAGGGGAAATTCCATAACGGTGAAAGAGGCTAACTCCCTTTCACAGGTCCAAGCAGAGAGAGAGAGAGAGAGAGAGAGAGAGAGAGAGAGAGAGAAAGAGAGACAGAGAGAGAGAGAGAGACATGACCAATACCACATGGGCACACCAGCAAACAGGCAAGGAAGAGAGAGATTTCCTCCCCTTTGAACTTCCTTATATCCTGACCCCTATCGAGAGGGCACCCACTGTGGAAGAAAGGCTCATTCTGGAGGAGGAACCTTCTCCTTTAGTTAATCCTTTCTGTAAGCAACCTCAGAGACCCACCCAAGATTGCTGTGTTTTACTAAACAGGTCAAGTTGACAACAAAAGCTAACCAACACATCCAGGTACTGATGTATTCGGTACAGTTGACTTATATATTGTTTTTCTTTTCTGTGGCCCTGGTCCTGGATGAAGAGTTGCACATATGCCAAGCAAGGGCTGTATCATTGAACTGTATCCCCAACTACCTTTTTCTTCTTTGTGCCTCACTTTGAGATAGGGCTTTAATAAATTGTCCAGCCTGGCCTTACTCCAGCAAGCAGGCTCTGAACTTGTGATCCTCCCATCTCAACCTCCTAAGTAGCTGGAATTATAGCCTTTCTTGGCTGATAATTACAATTTGTAGTGGGTTTATCAGAACCTAACTTCACTGAAGCTATGGTACATCTCTATTAGTTAGTGCTAATGTCATAATGAAAATAAAACATGAGGATATCTGAAAAACCAACCAACCAACCAACCAACCAACCAACCAACCAAGCAGATTCAGGAGTGCTTTAACTGAGGTACTCATAGGAACCTTTAGTGTCCTCTGAAAAGGTTAGTTCTCTGAGTCAGACCTGAGCTGTAGCTCTCATCCTCCAGGGCAATTTAGCGACTTTGATTAATCTAGTGGCTTTTGACGATCTTATTTGATGACTACTATTTGATACAGTAAATAAGATGTGATGACAACTTAAGTATTACAAGGGGAACAATGAAGACAGGATGCAGTGAGCAAAATATTTGAATATTGAATGTGAGAATGAAACATAAAAAGGCTGTTCAAATTGTTTGTTGGCATCTGAAATCAGTATTTATGCTTCTTGAATATTTAGTTCTGTTACTGCTCCTACAGAAGGAATTCACTTTCAAAACTGTCAGGCCAAATAACAATCAGAAGAACTCCAAATATTAATTAAGTTAATTTGTGAATAGTAAATTACTGAAATGAGAATTCACTCACCATTGTGAACTCTGTGTATTCTAAGAAATTAATGCAAGGAGGTTTAATGGGGATATTATATATATATGCGTATATATTTATAAACATATTTTTTCTTTACAAGCAGAGAGAGAGAAGAGAGACAGAGAGAGAGAGAGGGGGGGGAATGGGTGCACCAGGGCCTTCAGCTACTGCAAATGAACTCCAGATGCATGGACATTTCTTTGTGCATCTGGATTTATGTGGGCACGGGGGAATTGAACCCAGGTTGTTAGGCTTTGCAGGCAAGTGCCTTAACCAATGAGCCATCTGTCCAGCCCCGAGATCATATATTTTGAAGCAATAATCCTTGGCTATATTGGTCATACAAGGGTGTTGTTGGTACAAGATTAAAGAAATGGATAATGGGTGGACATCTTTGCAGAATTTTTGTATAACATTGCCATGGTCCTTGTATAAGGTTTTAGTTCTCAAAAGTCTTGTGACAGTTACTGTTGCCAGGCAACCATCCATGAACATTCTTTCTTTATAGCCTTCTGGACTGACTTACTGACTGACTGATTGATTGATTGATTGATAAGGCTGACTCAGTGACTCAGTTTTTATTTTCACAACTCCTACAAAATAGTCCTTCATCCATTTCTCATAAGAACAGGCTTGCTGTAGTGAGTGTCTCACCATGGGAGGTTTTCTTCCATTATTTCTAAGTGTCAGGATTATGACTGTGTCTCATAATCTAGGTATTCATTTGTGTGTATTTTGTAAAAAAAATCTCCCCACACTAGGGGTTTGGCATTATTTGCTATCATTTTCCTTATCAATTAGAGAAGTGTGTGACACAGGGTAGGGAGCCAATTTTCCAACTTGTCATTGAGGAGTGAGCCAGCACCTCCCGTCTCTGTGGAAGACAAGGGGTCACCAGCGTAGAAGTGTAATGAACTCAGGTGACACGATGCTTGACATTGGAGGCAGATGTTGTTAGAAAGGGACTTGGTACTGCTGGCAGGCTGGGATGATGGAAGTGGCTTGAATTACTAGCTGTGTGAACCTTGGGGACAATCACTCAACCTTGTTTCCTCAGCTGTGACTGAGATAATAACTTCTAGGGAGGGCGCATGAGAGAATGTATGTGGAAAGAATGAGAACAATTGCAGGAGGACCGTAGCTGTTCAGTAAATACCGAGGGCAAAACCACACAGACAGAAGTGCACAGCGATAAAGTTCAAAGCAGCAGAAGCACAAAAAGACTTTCGAGAGGTGATCATATGGGAACCAGCAGCAAAATTATTGGTGGACTTTATGAGCGGGGTAAAAGGAAAATTTGGAAAGCAGGTCAAGCCTGTCATGACTTTCCCGTCTGGAAAGCTGTGTACAAAGAACACTGGCAATTTCACTGAACACTCAGGCTCGGGAAATGGGGCCAATGGCTTCTGAGACATCATCATGGGCCACCTCTATAGCAAATCTGTGACTTAAAGTGAAACATTATAGGGTGAATTAAGGCAAACTCATCATGTTCTGATAAAATATTATCTCCTGGGTCACTGGAATTCCTACTTTAATTAAATGTGCAATTCTGTCAAGGAATTCAGAAAAGTTACTGAGGTTTCCTATCAGGATATTAGACAAAAGATAAGAAAATACTTTAGAGAGTTGATTTTTTTTCATTGTTTTTAATCTGAAAAGTTCTTTCCTGTCAAATGATACTATTATTTATTCATCATGGCTTAGTTAATGTTTTGCTTTTGTTAAAAAAGCAGTTTTTAATTGATTTCTTAAGAAAAATTTGAAAGGACTCACTGTTGAAAGAAATACTATTCAAGACAAAACAAAGCACAATATTTACTATGTGTATTGTTTGAAAGTGAAACCATTTGTAGTTAATGACAATGGATGTGAAGAATAAAATCATTAATATAAAAATCAGTGCTGAAATGTCTACGCATTTGAGACATTTCCCCTCTCTTAACACTCACAGAGTGACTTCAGAAATGAGATTGGCCACTGATTATTGTCCTTTTCGGATGACTTGAACCTTATTATCTCTGTTTAGGAAAGTTAACCATTTATTCTTAATTTTTGCATTAAAATTAATCACATAAACCAGGCATGGTGGCGCACACCTTAAATCCCAGCACTTGGGAGGCAGAGGTAGGAGAATCACCATGAGTTCGAGGCTGCCCTAAGATTACATAGTGAATTCCAAGTCAGCCTGGGTTAGAGTGAGAAACTACCTCAAAGCAACAAAAATCACATAAGGATGTATTTTTTAACTTTACCTAATTCCCAAAGTAGATAAAAACATAATGTATCATAACCTACAATGGACATAAGGGAAATCTCTACAAAAAGCTATCTTTTATTTAGATTTCAATCATCTAGATATCCTAGTATTCAGTATCAATGAAGCTCTGAGCTGAGAGACCCTTGTTTGGATCTAGAAAATAGTTGAGTTCAGGTTATGAAAACAAAACAAGCTTAATCTTTTCTATAGATATCAGAAACACCTTGTTTTCATCATTTAAAAGTTTGTCTTTAAAATGGAAACAAACCTATCTTAAAATTAATGCATACTCTAAAAAATTTGCAAATTCAATAATGTCTTATTAGTAACCGTGTTTTTAGAATTTAGGCACTAATAAGTGTCAATATTTCACCAGAAACATTGCATTATGAAATAATTCCACCCTCCAAATCTGTTTCTCCTTTTCAGTTCTGCACTTGAGGTCACTATTTTCAAAACACCCCAGTTAAATAATAATAATGTTAATTATACTGATTACATTTGGTATGCAATTGTACATGTTGACCCTGACCTCGAATTTCTATGAGTTCTCAGGAAGGAAAAAGACCCCCTGCCTTTCCTCTACCACATGAAAACAAGTCTGATGGAGAAGCAAGAGAAAATGAGCCCATTTTCAAAGTTCTGTCCCCTGTCCCCTTCCCCACAGAGCAGAGCCTCTTCATGGAGCACAGCATGTCACCGGCTTATGAAATTCATTTCTCCTGGTGAGCATGTACACACATACAATACATATTTCAAAGACAATGGGACATTCTAGGAACAACTAATATTTGACCCACAAGATGAGGCAGGAAGGAGACTAAGAAATTGACACAATTGTCTGACCATCAAAGGGTGTGAGTTAATAGAGAAAAGGATTCTCTTTGATGTTTGATGCCCACGAGAAGATTCTTAACGCTTCAGCACAACCGGTTTTAGTCTTTATCTCATGACATGACAATGCAGTCTTTGTAGCTATTGATTTCAGCTTCCACCCCTTTTATCAGCCTAGAGTTTGTACATCTTCAGCTGTCAAAATGAGTTCTTCCTTTTGATTTAATCTTCCCTCCCCGTTCTCCCTACGTTCAATTTTTGCACCTTTGGTTTTTCTTCAGAGTCTGCTGTGCTTTTGAAAGCTATGGTATAGTGAGGAAAAAAAGCCTTAAAAGGTAAAAAGCCTGGTTATCAGTCTCACCTCTGTTACTGACCTTGTGTTTTTCTGCAACTCATTTTTGATTGGCCATATTCTCATTGGGTTTTTTTACTCTTTAAGTCCCCTCTCCCCTGCTCCCAGTCCTGGGAGCCCTTCTCAGTGTTAACTGAAATCACCGTGGCTCATGAATACACCAGTCAGACTTTGTGTAGGGGATAATGCCTCAGAGTACACCTTCCCACCCTGTGGTTCTTACATTTTTTTCTCTTTTTAAAAATATTTTATTTGCAAGCAAAGAGATACAGAGAGAGAGAGAGAGAGAGAGAGAGAGAGAGAGAGAGAGAGAGAGAGACAGAGAGTGACAGAGAGAGACACACACACACCAGGGTCTCCTGCCACTGCAGATGAACTCCAGGTGTATGGGCCATTTTGCACATCTGGTTTATGTGGACACTGGGGAATCAAACCCAGGTCTTCAGACTCTGTAGGCATGCGCCTTAACCACTGAGCAATTTCTCCAGCCCGGCTCTTACATTCTTTCCACCTTCTCTTCCGCACTGTTCCCTGAGCCTTAGAGGGTGTGTTATAAATATCCTTTAGTGTTGAGCTCTCGGTAGCCTCTGATTTTCTGCTTTGTTGAGTTTTGAGTCTCCTCAGTGTCTACTGCCATCTCCTTGGAGGAGGTTGTCAGGCTAGCAGTGAGAGCAACACTCACATTTAATCTGCTACTTTCCCAGTAGTATTTTCTGGGTCCTGGAGGGTACAATAGAGCTATGACTGGTCTCTTTAGGCAGTGGGCTCTGTTTCCTTCTCATTCTGATGAGTGTTATGTCTCCTGAATATTCATTGCCATCTGTGAAGGCATAGTCTCTAGCAAGAGTGAGAACAGCATGGATCAAACGGAATGAATAACAACATTTAGAAGACTTTTTGATGGGTACAACCTCCTCTTCAGCCAAAGGGCAGTGGAAGCTTCCATTTGGGGTGTATGCATTCTAAGCCATAGGCTTCTGAGATGGTATTCATACCAAGCAGGAATTCCCTCTCACATCCAATCAGATGGCAGTTGATTACCTGTGCTCCATGTGCCACTATTGCACTGGTGTGCACATCTGCAAGTCATTTATTGCTATGCCTACCTTTGTATCCATTTTTTCTGCCTATCCATCTGTCATGGTTTGATCCAGGTTCCCCCCCAAAACAAATATGTTCTAAATGATTGATCCCCAGCTGATGACAGTTTGGGAAGTAGAACTCCCTGGAACTGTGTTGTTGGGGGCGGGCTTATGGGGGTTATAAGCCAGCTTCCCCTGGCCAGTGTTTGTCACACCTTCCTGCCATTGTTTGTAGTGCTGTGGTGGAGGTGATGTCCACCCCTCTGCTCATGCCATCATTTTCCCTGCCAGGATGGAGTCTCCCCTCGAGTCCGTAAGCCAAATAAACCCATTCCTCCACAAGCTTCTTTTGCTTGTGTTCTTTCTGCGCAGCAACAAAGTAAGTTGACTGCAACACCATCCATTATCATTTTATTTATCTATATACCTATGGAAAACTTGGTTTCTTCATTTTTAGTGAGAAATTTGTGTGGTACCATTAGGATTAAGTTTTATAGTTTAATAGTGCTTTAGAAAAGCAGCATATAAATGCAGAGCATTATTTTTATTTTTATAAAAACAGTTTCTAGATTTTTAAGATTTAGCTATTGGAGAGAGAAATATTGTTTTTATTTCTTTTGTGTAACTCACACTGCCATGAATGTAGTGTAGTCAACCAAAATATGATTTTTCTACCTTGGATTTTTCAAATGATTTGTCAACATTCAGTATTTTCTTTGTTTAAAGAATGAGCCTTTTAGACATCTAACAGCTTCAAATATGGTCTACCATCAAGTGATTTAAAAGCTGATGATCCCTAAAGAAAATGATGTAATTAAAACTATAAGATGCAATGGACATATATGGGAATGTTGCGTATCTTTACAAATATAGAATACTGTGGTTTGAATGTGCCTGCCAATTTTTTTAAAATAGCAAACTCCTGATGCATGCGCCACTTTGCGCATCTGGCTTTTTGTAGGTACTGGAGAACTGAACCTTGGTCGTTAGGCTTGGCAGGCAAGCACCTTAACTGCTGAGCCATCTCTCCAGCCCCATGCCTGCAAAATTTTATTATGTATTGGAAGCTGAATGCTCAGGATCACATTACACAGGCATCATATCCACACTTGTATTCTCAACCTTCAGGCTGCTGAGGCAGGAGAAGGGGGAGTTTGACATCAACTTGAGCTACAGTGAGATTTTGTCTCAAAAGAAGGAGGAGAAAAAGATACCAAGGATATTTGGAGATGGTGTCTTTAGCAGGTTATTAGGATTAAAAGCTGTCACGAAAGTGAGGTCCCTATGATGCAATTAGTGGCCTTAATAGGATCAGAGAAGTTGAAGCTAGCAAGAGTCTGCTTGCCATGTGATACCCCACACTGCCCCTAGGATTCTGCAGAGACCCCAACCAACAAGAAGGCTTTCACTAAATGTGACCCTCTTACTCTCGGACTCCAGTACCATGAGTTAAAAGAAATATCTTTTCCTTATAACTGATGTACTCTGTGAGACTCTTTTATTAGACATAAAATGGGTGGACACACACATATCCTGTGATATTATGTTCTTTTTAGCCTCTTCTTTTCATAGGCCATTAGAAATCATTTTTCTTTGGGACTATTTTTAATGCAAAAACCCTAAGTTGCCTCCAGATAGAAGTGACTCAGAAGACATAGGCTTCAGGTCTGGAGTTTGCTCTTAATAACTGTCCTCTGAGGCAGGTTTCTTATTCTTCTGAAACTGCATTCCCTCATGTATAACACAGGTATGTGCTTCCTTCCCTGGGCTGTGAAAATGAGATAATTGTGACTCAGAGAATCTGAGGACATCCTTTGATTGATGCCCAGAACAAAGTTGGTTTTCAGCAAATGCCTCTTTTGGTCTGAATTTTCTGTAAGTTATATAATATTTTCAATGGGGGATATATTACTCTCATTACTTTTATAACTTTTTTATTACTTTTATAAACAAACTTCTCTTTATCATCATGCACAAAATTAGAGCATTTTGGGGTGTCTACTGTCTGATGCTCTCCCTGCCTAAAGTGTTCTTTCTCACTAAAATGTGCTTTAGCTATTATCACAAAATAATTTGGGTGACATCTTCAGTCAACCTGTTCAGAATGCCCCACCTCAGCAAACATGGGGAAGTTGATTTTTATGTATGTCCATGTATTTGTGCTCCGTTTTCATATTTCTATTCGAAAACTTCTACTTGTCTAGTTCTCTTCACTCTTGTCTAGTATTTTCATTTGGGTAAAGGTATAGGGACATCTGTGCCCTTAACTCCTTCGCCATGTTTTATCTCAGGTCTGGTGTGCAGAGAAACTCTACTATTGCTGATTGCCTTTCAAAGCAGAAATGGTGCTTTGCTCTTGCCACGCCGAGCTCAGCATATTCGGGTGATCAAGGAATATCACTTAATGATGGAGAATTTTATCTTTTAAGGAAGTGTCGGGCTCTTTGATGTCATGGCTACAATTTGGTCATTTGAGGGAAGGGCTTCCTTTAGGGGTTGGGGACGGTGGTTCAGAGCAGTTTGAAAGACAGGCAAGATTAGAAATGTATGTCGAAGGAGACCCAGAGAAGACTCAGAGGTCATCTGTCTGAATGACCAGCACAAACAGGGGGCAACCCTCCTTCTAGTGAGTGCATTGATTCTGGGTCCCACATGAGCAAGCCAGTTTGTTCATTATACAAGACATGCAGGCTTATTTCTTGACACTGCTTTTAATGAGCCACACTTAACCTTCTGTATGGAGGAGATAGTCCCGTCATTTCTCTGGAAAATATATGACAACCAGAAGAGATGTTCCTATTCTGTTGAGTTTTCCCTTCTAATTCTTGACCTCCCTCAAAATTAATTGCTCCACTGTATTTCTAAAGCCCGAAGTTTCTGTTTTTAAATAGCAACTTGCTTAACTAACAATAACACACTTTTAATTCGATTAAAAGTAATAAATCTTTATTAAACCAATAAGAAAATATAGAATAAGAAAGAAATAGGAAACAAACTACTCATTATATGAAACCATGTCAACATTTTGGTTTATATTGGACCAACAAGGCAAGTTTCTGGAATGGCAGAAATGGATAGGTGTTGGATGCTCGGAAGGGTTGGCTCCATAGGAAAACGAAGTCAGAGGCTCTTAGCTAATTCTGAACTGTGATTATAGGCAGGACCGCAAATCCTTGTATAATTGTGTGCCTTGAGAAGTGAGACTATACATAGAAAATTTTTCATTGCTTGGAGTTTTTATAATTTCGAGCATCACTCCATGTGATGAGTCCTCTATAGCACTTTCCTATCCCATAGTTAAATATTCTGCTGCTTGCTCCATAATATTTTAAACTGATAACTCTTTGTTAAGATTTTGATTTTTGAAAAATGTGAACTACTCAAAGTTGACAATCCCTATAGATAAATCTATGTTCCGGAACCGAGATGATTTTCACGGGGAGAGTTTCTGTACTTGATATTTACTGTCAAAGAATGTGCATGTTTGCATAATCGGTGCATAATGTCCTCCCTTTACAATATTTGTGAGATGATTTCATTGTCACACCCTCTTGCAGATGAGTTATACAGCTATGATAATTCTTACCTATTATACCTTGTGAGCATTAACCTGTCATATCTAAGGAGTTTTGGTTGTGTCTACTTCCCAGGTGCCTGTGTGAATATCTCTCTCAGCCAATGTCAGATTCTCCCCTACCACACCACACCGTCCCTTTTCTTCTCAATTGTCAAAGTCATGGACATGGAGAAGTTCCTCAAGTTCTTCACTTACCTACATCGCCTCGGTTGCTATCAACACATCATGCTGTTTGGCTGTGGCCTCGCCTTCCCTGAGTGTATCATCGACGGGGATGACAGGTATTTTGCAATCAAATCGATGATCAGAGCCCAGTTAGATGCTAGAGACAAATGCCCAAGAAAAATGAAATCACCCTTTCATTTTCATTGCTATTGGAAATGCTAATTATAATTCTTTGGTACCAAAGTGTTCAGAAAACCTAGAATAATTTTCTCTATGGGGAGAAATTATTCTGTGCGCTCTATTGATGGTGTCAGAGGGGTTATGTCGTAGTCAGCCACATGCCACTGGAATGAATCTTCAAACCAGGCACAGATTATGGGAGGAAAGTATTTATTTAAATTACAGATTGAGGGGAAGTTCCAAAACAGTGAAAGAGGCTGGCCCTCTTTCACAAGTCCAAGCAGAGAGAAAAAAACCCATCACCTACAATACACACACAGGACAGGGAACAGGCAGGGGGGCCAAGGAGAGAATTTCTTCCCTTTTATATAGCCTTAGTGTGGGGTCTTACAACCCTTCCACAGACTAAATGGCTTCCTGAGTCTCTGGAATTTCCTTCCTGCACTGTCCACACAGGAAAGGATGTTTACTTCCAGCTTCTTTGAGCTTCTTTACATCCTGCCCCCTACTAAGAGGCTGCCTCCCTGTAAACATCCTCAGAAACCCACCCAAGACTACTTAAAAGGTCAAATTGACATCAAAACTTAACCATCACAGGTTTCTTAGTTGGTCTTCCAGCAGAGTGTGGCAAGAGACAGAAAGTATATTAAAGAAGTGGTGGAGTTTGTGGACAAGACTATTTATGAAGGTGTGGGCAGGACAAAGATACAAGTGAGTCATAGGAAGCACCGGGCTCTCTTGATTAGTTGGTACAGTTCACCACTCAGGGCTCAAAGGGAAGAAAAGTCCAGAAGCACTTGGGAAATTGTAGCGATGGGTGAGAGGTCTCTGAAAGTCAGGTGCCATGTGATCCAGAGCACTGGTGCCCATCAGTCCCAAAGGGGCAGAAGAGAAGGGACAAGCACTCTGACCTCCCTCTCCCCCACCCTTCTATCTGGAGTGCATGTATCAACCATGAGGGGAAAAAGCACAAGATGCCTATTAATGTAATAGGTAAGCCTCCAAATCTCATTTAAATATCATCAGCTAAGATGCCACAAATATTATCATCGAAATCATCTAAAGTATGAATGACATTCTGGGAGTTTCGTCCCCTCAACGCTGGGGTCCAGTGTGGGGAATGGAGGCTGGAGGGCAGATGTAGAAGTCAGAGCCTATCTAGCTCAATATCAAACAGGATTTTCAATAAGAACAAGCTGATCAAAAGATAAATGGCAAAGAATCTGATTTCACCATGGTTCCCTTCTGCTGAAATCTTATTTTGAAAAATTTGTGTTGCCACCTTCCTTGATGAAGGAAGAGGTGCTCAAAGGATCTGCTTTTGAAACATAAGTTGAAAATTGTAAACACACAATACTACCTCCATTAAATAGGGTTTTTGCAAAACTGCATAAAACAAAAACAAGTAGGACATTTCAAAGACAGAAAGTCTCTAGATTAAAAGGACACACATCTGGATAAAGTCCGGATGTTTTTTATGTAAACTGGCAATATGTGGATCTAAAAAATGGCCATTTGCCACCTGAAAATAGCAATAAAAAAGATGTCCTAGAACATTTGCAATACATCTAACGATGTATTTTTAAGAATTGAAAACATATACTAAGTGCACATTTACATATAACCAAATATTTTTGGATTGAAATATTGGGAAGTTTTCAGCACAGTAATGTTAGAATGAATTGCATTTTCAAGTGCAAATAGGTTCCATGTTACTTGCACTCATTTAACTAGTGTGTAAAATATACTGTAAGACCCTGTATTTGCCACTACTTTGAGGCAGAGTAAAAACAGTAGATGCTGAACTATATTAGTAGATACAGCATTTAGGAAACCGTGAAATGGCAAGAGAAGAGTTACAAGGGGTCCTCTGTGTGTTACAATAAGGGATGGTTGGACTGAGGGTATGGATCAGTGGGAGAGTGCTTGTCTGGCATGTGCAATGTCCAGGGTTCAATTCCCAGCACTTCCAAAACTAGATTCAAAAATTAAAAAAGAGGTTCTTTATGTTCCTAGGTTGTGGTGATGTCATATGCTGGTTGTATTAGTTTTCGAGGGCTGTTTCATACTAGGTGGCTGAAACAACAGAAATGTATTCTCTCATATTCCGGACATTGGGAGTCCAGAGGTTGACAAGTCTGTCTTTCCTAGGGCCCAGGAGGAGAAATCATTTGGTTTCCTTTGCCAGGTTTTAATGATTTCCATTGGCTACTTCACCCGTTTCTGTCTGTGTTCCTGCAGCTTATCTGAGGGTTTGTCTCTTTGTCTTCTGGATCTTAGATGGATTTTGTCATTGGGTTTAAGACCCCACTACCCCAATCACACAGTTAGGATTATATCTTCACCTCGAGCTCCTGAATTAAATCCACAAAGACCTTTTCTCCAAAGAAGGTCACATTCGCAGGCTCTAGAAATTAGGACAAGGATATCTGTCTTTGGGGCCATAGTCAACCCATTGCAGTTGTTGGGAAAGCAGGTGGAGGGTACCACGTGTCATGGCTTCCTGATCTATAAAACATATAAAATTAATATAAGGGTTAAATGACACACAGGGCTTGGGACAGTGCTTGGCCCTTACAAAGAGCTTGATCAGGCTAGGGAGATGGCTCAGTGGTTAAAGGCACTTGCTTGTAAAGTCTCATGGTCTGGGTTCAATTCCCCAGTCCTCGTGTAAAGCCAGAGGCTCCAAGTGGCACATCCATCTTGAGTTTGCTTGCAGTGGTAAGAGAGAGGTCCTGGTGTGCCCATACTCTCTCTACTTACAAATAATTAAATAAAAATATTTTTTTAACAAAAACTCAATCTATGTTGGCAGTAATTACAAAATGAAAATTCTAGAAGGGCAAGGAGTATTACTGACAGGGGAATACAGAAATGTACCTTGAATATATGCTACAATCTTGGAAAATTACACAAAATATAGAACACTGTAGGTTTAAAAAAAAGCAGGTAAAATGGTAGTCTTTCAGAGCCTGATTCTTTTCACATTTCTGCTTTTTTTCCCCTCCAAACATTCTACTCACATATCTGTGTAAAGTGACTTCTCTGTGGGCTCCTCTGAACACACAGAAAGAACAGGAGGAAATTTATCTTCCAGGTCTTTAAATTCAGTTTGATCATCCTTTTATTCGAACTCGGTCTCTACTTGAATTAACCCTTGTAAAGATCTGGTTAAGCTGCCCATACTTTTCAGGGCAATTTTAGATAAATTAATTTCTCTCCTGACCTGATTTATCCTTTGATAAATGCACCAACACAAGACTTTTCCATTTTCTATTATAATGAATAATGATTTATAGTTAGTTTTCAAGTGTTCTTTGGGGACTTATCCTATTTCTATTATTGAATTTATTATTATATTTAGTTTTATAATTGCACTTTCAGAGCATGCTTCCTGCCATCATTCAACAAGTGAATGAGAACTACAGCCTGATTTAATAAGCAAACTAAGTTCAGCAAAATGCAGTGTATTAGAGAAAATAAATTATAAGGTCAAACATATTTCACTATTTTTGATCATCTATAATTATACCATGGAGCTTCACTTACTGTTTAAATAAAGGAAAAATGCGTGTTTTCCATCCTAGAGAAAATAGCTAATTAATTACATTCAGAATTTAATTTTGAAAGATTATAGTAGGGAACCACTTCTGGCCCTGGGACTTACCAGCCAGAGCCTATGGTTTTAGAGCTAAGATTTCTTCATCCCTTACAGGGCACTTTTGCTTGGACTATGTTCCCCTGCCCCCTTTATTAAGATTTATGCATTTTAATTGGTTGACAAAGAGGAAGGTTTCTATGGTGTTTATTCATGCTGTTATTAGTTTTTGTATTCCATCTCCCCCTTCCTTCCATCCTCCCAAATCCTTTTACTCCCTGTATTCTGTCCATTAAAAAAAGGTGAAAGGAGAGAATTTGCATCCTGAGGTTGTCTTCTGACCTCTATGCTTACGACACGACCTCTGCTGTGCCCACACCCACATACATACATATATACATGCAAAGAAAAATTTAAAAACAGAAAAGCGAATGACTGCATAATTATTAGTGCTTGTAAATGGAAAATAAGATGAGGAAACCAAGTTTGCAGAAAGTTCACTTTCAGTGTCCACCATAAGAGATGAAAATAAAGAAAACAGAAAGCAAGAAAATATTATAGTAGGGTATATAAATGGTACAGCTTTTAACCTGTTTCCTTTGAGGCCATAGATACTCCTTAACTACATTCTATGTTGTAACAACGGACTTTAAAGATTTTATTAGAGTTTTAAAATTTTCTGTTTTTTTATTTGCAAGGAAAGAGAGAGGGAAAGAGAGAGGGGGGGGGGAATAGACATAACAAGGCCTCCAGTCACTGAAAACAAACTTCAGATGCATGCATCACTTTGTACATTGGGCTTTATGTGGGTACTGTGGAATTGAACCCAGGCCATCAGGCTTTGCAAGCAAGCACATTAGCTGCTTATCTATTTCTCCAGCCCTAAAGGTTTTGATTTTGACTGTGGTTGCTTTTAACACATGTGGATAATATGAACTATAGTATAGTCTAGTTGAAGGGGCATAGGACTCATGGCTTTGTACTTGAACACCTGGAGAAAGATGAAACTTGAGTTAAGCATCACTCTGCCAATGGCCAGTGACAGGCACTGTAGCAAGCCTTTCTCGCCTTCTAGAATGGGTATCTTCTTCACAGGTTTGTTGGTGGGCATCTGTTTCAGTCAGCCACACGCTGCTAAGATGAATCTCCAAACCAGGCACAGTTTGTGGGAGGAAAGGACTTATTGAAGCTATAAATCCAGGAGAAGTTCCATAACAGTGAAAGAGGTTTGCCCCTGTTCACAGGTAGAGGCAGAGAGAAAAACCCATCACCAACAACACACACAAAACAGAAAACAGGCAGGAGAAGAGGAGAAAAATTTGCTTCCCTTTTATATAGCCTTAGGGTGGAGGCCTTGCAACCTTATTCTAGACTTAATGGCTTCCCGAGTCTCTGGAATTTCCTTCCTGCACTGCCCACACAGGAAAGGATGTTTAGTTCTAGCTTCTTTGAGCTTCTTTACATCTTGCCCTCTACTGAGAGCCTGCCTTCCTGTAAACAACCTCAGAGACCCACCCAAGATTACTAAACATATCAAGTTAACAACAAAACCTAACCATCACAGCATCTCTGTGTGAGTTTGGTGGGAGGATCTGTATAAAGTGCTCAGACTGTCAATACTATCTGGCACCAAAGTTCTGCATGAATATTCACTCCTGTTATTGGTAGAACATGAGTTTGTGGCAGAGTATACATCATACAAACATCATACAAACAAAGACTGGAGAGATGGCTCAGCGATTAAGGCACTTGCCTACAAAGCCTAACAGTCCAGGTTTGATTCCCCAGTACCCAACTAAAGCCAGAGGCTCAAAGTGGTCCATGCATCCAGAGTTTGTTAGCATTGGCTGGATGCCCTGATGCTCCTGTTCTCTCTCTCTCTCTCTCTCTCTCTCTCTCTCTCTGCTTACAAATAAATAAATAAAATAGTTAAATAAAAAACAAGTTGAATGGTGTCATCCCCCTGCCTCTGTCCCCTCAGTGACTTCCCATTGCCTCGGTGTTTGAAGTCCTTCTTGCTCTGCTAGTACTGTGATCCTAGCTTCATATTCCCTTATCTGTTTTTCCTGTTTCTCAAAAATGCAATTGTCTTTCAAGCATTCTTCACACATGCTGTTCTCTTTGCCAGGAAAGATCATCCCCTCAGCCACAAAATCCTTTGTGCAGGGAAGCCTTCTCTGAATACCTTCAGAAGGGTTTTCTTTGATCTTTTTGCTACATCATGGTGATATCCCTTTTTACTTGTCTGTGTTTTGTCTATCTAACTTTAGAACTCACCGTGAAAGAGAACAGTTGACTCTGTCCATTATTGGATTTCCAGTGTTCAGAATAATGCCCAGTACATAATAGCTACTTAGTTCATGTTTGTGGAAAGAAGAAATGGGTCACTGGAGGACTGGGGAGATGGCTCAGCAGTTAATGTAGTTGCTTGCAAAGCTCATTGGCCTCTGCTCAATTCTCCAGGTACCAACAGAAAGCTAGATAGGCATTTATTAGCAACAGCAAAAGACCTTAGTACATATACACATTCAAACAAGTAAAGAAAATTCAAAAACACAAAAAGAAATAGGTCAATGGGAGTTCAAAATATGCTGCCTCTAGTAATGATTTTTTTTGTGCGTAATTGAAATATTCTTGAAAATTTATCATTGTGTGATGAGGTTGAAAATTTATATCTGAATGAAACTTCATAGGAATAGTTAAAAGTGGCAGTTCAGATGTGTCTTGGATAATATTTCCAGACACGATTTAGCTTCTCCTTGAATGAACTTCAGCTGGCAGAACAAGGAGGTAAGACTACCCTGCACTTGACCTTCACCGAACGAGAGCCTGTCCACTAGAGGAAGTAGGAGAACTGGGAGTGTGTAGCCCTGAGGCCATGGCCATTGTCTGAGCCACAGACATGGAAGGTAAACCACACTTCTGTGTTCTATCACAGGGTAAAGACAGACCAGTCATCAAAAGTCACTGAGTGGCTGGAGAGATGGCTCAATGGTTAAGGTGCTTGTCTGCAAAGCCTAATGACCCAGGTTTGATTCCCCAGCACCCATGTAAAGCCAGCTGCACAAAATGGCTTATGCATCTGGAGTTCCATTTGCAGTGGCTGGAGACCCTGTTGTGCCCATTCTCTCTGTCTCTCTTCTCTCTATCTCTCTCTGCTTGCAAACAAACAAACAAACAAACAAATAAATAAATAAAATATTTTGAAAAGTCATTGAACAGTAACATCCCACTTAACCAAATAAAAGATATGATAGATAATAAAGTTGTATGTATATAGAATTGTCCCTTGAGGAAATGATGTGTGTGCTATCACTCTATTGCACTTAACCTGGTTGATGAGACTGTACTGGAGATGTTGGGGAAGGAAGCCAGAATCTTCTGAAAAATTGGTTTTGCATTGGACTAAGGGGCTGGTCAATTTAAAGTGGCCTGTGGCACTGATTTATAAACTTAAAAACAGAGAACAACATGAATGAAATCAAATGTATCTTGTTCTCACAGAAACTTTAATGCCGTCTGGTGCATCGTCAATGTTCCTAGGCTCCTCCTGCCTGCCCCTAGCTTCATTTTCTCCCTCCCCGACACCACATACAGGAGTCTGCTCATTGCTCTTGAGTCACATTTCAAAGAATACTGATAATTGTTGCTTTTGGGTTTGGGTTAGCAGTGATAGAGAATCCACTTGAAGGCTCTGTGAGGGGACATGGTGACACCTGATGGCTGTAGACAGGGAGGGCTACAGTTCCTATCTGCCTTCACAAAGGCTGGGGCTGAGTGATCTCCAAGACTTTTGTTTTGCCAAGTGGGCTTTGCACATTGGGACCCCCACTTAAAACTGTTCAATAAATATTTCAAGTGTCAGTTTGGGGGAGATGCTAAATTATGTGCTTGAATCCTGGGTGTCTTGGATTTTTTGCTCCAAGATAAACAATTCATGGCAGAAAAGAGAGCTTCTGACTCCAGACTTTAAATTCTGCCCCTCGTCAGCTTGCGCCTCATCCTTAACCCTGGGTTATGTTTCTACTTTGCTGTGTTGCTATCTTCCATTTGCCTGACATCCATTTTAAAAACATTTTTATTTATTTATCTGGAGGGAAAGAGAGAGGTAGAATGGGAATGTCAGGGGCTCCAGCCACTGCAAACAAACTCGAGATGAGTGTGCCACTTTGTGCATCTGGCTTTAAATGGGAACCGGGGAATGGAACCTGAGTTGTTAGGCTTTGCATGCAAGAGCCTCATCAGCTAAGCTATCTCTCCAACCTCTGCATCCATTTTTTAAAGATATATATATGTATGTATGCATGCATGTATGTATGCGTGTATGTGTGTATGTGTGTATGCATGTGTGTATGTATGTGTGTATGTGTGTGTATATGTATGTATGTATGTATATGTGGTATGCATGGTGTGTGTACAGGTGCATGTGTCCTATGGACATTCGTGCTGAGACTGAGGAAAATGTCAGGTGTCCTCTGTTGTTCTTCTTATTTCCTTAAGGCAGAGTCTCTTACTGAAACTTAAACTCTCCTTGAAAGTTTTCCTGGCTGAGCAGGGAGCCCAGAGATTATTCTATGTCTATTTACTCAGCACTGGGCTTATCTGTATACAGGGTTGAGCCCCGCTATTTACATGGGTGCTGAGGATCAAACTCAGGTTCTTTTTTTTTAAATAAATTATATCTTTATTAAACATATTTACATACACTGAATGAGAAAATAATGTGTTGGTGTCCCAGATTCCCCGATTTCCCTCTTCCCTGTCCCCAATAAGCTGGGTCTCGTCCTCTGTGGGCAGTCTAGATCAGTCCATGGGGTAGGGGGTTGTGGATAGCCAAGAGTCAACCCGGTTCCACCCTCTTTGTGTGTTGTTACTGAGGGGGGGGTGATGTCTCTGGATATGTCCTCCACCATGGCTCTTACTATCTTTCTGCCCCTCTTCTGCTCAGTTCCTTGACCCATGGTGGGTGAGTAGCTGCTTTACTGTTGAGGTCTTAGGGGCCTCTGTACTTCTGCTTTAGGTTGTGTTGAAAATCGTTGGTGTCTGTCTCGCTGGCTTATCCTGGGTTGACTGACTGGTCGTGGTTATGGGTCTCTTGTTCATCCCATCATTCTCTGCGGGGTTCAATATGGATCCTCCATGGTAGGTCTGGGGTGGCTCATGTCTTGCCAGGATGTCAGCTATCAGCCTGTAAACTCAGGTTCTTGTGCTTGCAGAGCAAGTGCTCCTCTCTGATGAGCCATCTCTTTTGCCCTCGTTTTGTAAACTTTTGCTAAATTTTAAGTAGACAAATAAAAACTCTAGGCAAATTTTATTTTCTTTTGGCCACTAGCAGAGGAAGAAATTAATGCGTAGAGAAATAATAGATGTTGCCTTTAACTGCTAAGGCTGCAAGAGTATGTATGGAACTTTCTATTCTCTTGTGGGAATTGTTTTGTGGTTTTATGTTATTTATGTGCCACCTAATTCAACTTGTGTTTATCTGTTGGTATTATTTGAGTTTCTCTATTTTAAGAGTAATTAATGCCCGACAATTGGAATGGTTCATCCATAGAGTTTAAAAAATATTTTTATTTCACAGAGACAGAGAGATTGTGGGCACAGCAAGGCCTCCTGCCACTGCAAACAAACTCCAAATGTATGCATCACTTTATGCATGAGGCTTTACGTGGGTACTGAGGAATCAAACCCAGGCCTTCAGGCTTTGCAAGCAAGTACCTTTAACTGCTGAGCCATCTCCCCAGATCACATAGGGTTTGAATTCATAGCAGTTTTGTTGTTATTTTCCTCTGTTATCCGACTGAGATGAAGACTGGATAGCCCCTTAGGCTTTGCTCACCAGGAGGAGTTAATGCACTACCCTGGGAAACAGGCGCCATGTCATTCTCTCTCAACGTCGCAGCTGACAGCTTTATTCCAGGCAGCACCCAAGTCCTTTAGCACATTCTCTGGTTCACTGGATGTTTGTGAGTCCCAACAGCAGCACGGACTTAGAGATGCAGCTGCAGACAAAGCAAGCAGCTAGGGAGCTAGGAAATAAGAATCAATCCATGCAACGGGACCAAGCAGGACCAGAGAGCGGGAGTGTGCGGGATGGTGGCAGGAGAACCATACAGTTCTAGGCAGACCATCATTCAGGAAACTCACAGGAAGGTGCCACCTGCTCTGTGAGGAAAGGAGAGTCCAGGCAGCAGGGAGAGGAGGATGCCCAGAGTGTGCTTTGGTAAGTGACCGAAGTTAAAAAGGATCCCATGATGGGCTCAGTCCTGCAAATACTCTAATCCCAAGGGTGCAAATGTTGGGTGCAGTGAGGAGGAATAGAAAGTCTTAAGCAGTAACATGTGGAGTCCCAGAGTCCCTGCCAACTCCTGACATCAGTTTATTCAGCAAGAAACTTTAGTACTTATTTGTGTATTCGTTTATTTTTATAGTCTGATGCTTGACACATACTAGGCAAGTGTTCTCGCACTGAACTACATTCCTACGTTCCTTCTACTTGCAATTTACTAAGGTTCTCAGGCTAGCTTTGAACCCACTCTCTGGGTAGCTAAGGCGGCCTTTGAAGCCTTTTGATCCTCCTGCCTCAGCATTCCGAGTTGATAGGATTACAAGATTACAGGCCTGCACCTTTAAGTCCAGCTTCAAAAAGCATCTTGAGAAAATTATGATCCATTTATTCCTTTAACAGATACCTATCAGCACCTACTATGTGCCAGGCAGGTTGATGACATAGGAATGAATAAGACACAGTACTGCTTTCAAGGGACTCGGTACAGTAGAGGAATGGACAGGGAAGTCATTAAGAGGAATCACTGCTATTTAAATTTATGAGAACATAAAAGGATAGATAGGAACAAATGAATTTAAAGGATTTTTTGGAAGTAAAATTAATATTTAGTGATTGATTATGTGTGAATTGTAAGGTCCATGGTGAGACACCAATTTTGGGACTTGGAGACCAAGGTAGATGGTGTTTACCACTAAGACAATCATGTGTATCAAAGAAGTGATGGTTGGCTTAATATCAAGAGTTTTCTTATTCTGGTTCAAGAAATTCATGGCTGTAATTTTCCTTTGAGTGGAAATTAAGACTTTCCTGCTAGAGGAGATGACATGATTTATATCCCATCCAAGCAGGCCCCCTGAGACAAACACTCTACCCACGAAATCAGCCAGCACGGAATTTGCTGATTCTGTGTTGTGAAGACCCAGCTCTCAAGCTAGCCACAGAACCTTCTAGCGTTCCACCACATTTCCTCCCTTGACCAGTACTTGGTGAGCTCTCACTGGGGGTGTGGCATACAGCTGCATGCTGGCCAGTCCTCATCAACTTCTCCAGGGGCAGAAGATGCCCCAGCTCTTCCCTACACACTGGCTTCAGCAATGGTTACTTTCTGGCTCTCTGACAGGCTTACCCAACAGGCCTCATCAGCAGATCAGAATGCAGCAAGACAGACAGACAGACAGACAAGCTAGTCACTCCTCAGTGTCCCCTCCGCCACTTTATTCAGGTTGGGTGCATCCTATGATGACAGACTCTGACAGTTACTGGGAAGCCTTCTTAAATGGCTCCCTCCAAGTCCAGAGATGGCTCCTTCCCTGTTCTCTTAAATCTACTATACCAACAGCTCTCTTCCTGAGCCCACTACACATTCTTATTTGCATTACTAAGTGCTGCCTTTTGTAAGTGGCCATTTAACACCTCAGTAGTCCATCTTTGGTTGGTCACCTGTTCCTTGCTGGAACCGTGGTTAGTACAGAGGAAGAAAGGGGTTGGGGATGTAGATCAGTAAAGAAAATGCTTCCCATCAAGCATGAGGACCTGGTTTTGATCTTTAGAACATGTGTTAAAAAAAAGCCAAGCTTGGTGGCATCGTGCTGGGGAGGAGAAGACAAGCAGATATCTAGTTTACTTGATGAGAGTCTGTCTCCAAGAAACAGCACCAAGGTTGTCCTCTGCCCTTTACGTGCATGTTCACGAATGTGCACACACAGAGAGACACAAAAACAGACACAGTTGTAGGAGTGTCAGATAAAGGGGCCACTGGAAAACTCTAGCACCTTCCATTATTTCTCTTCTGATGAGAGACATTAGTAAATGTAAGCATTGGCTTACAGAGTTCTCTCTCTCTCTCTCTCTCTCTCTCTCTCTCTCTCTCTCTCTCTCTGTAGTGGAGGTAGGGAGCTAGGAAGTCTTTCCATTCTCTCTCATAACCCATCTAAGCCAGACCTCTTATGAGGTCTCTTATCCACCAGACTGTGTGACATAGGTGCAGATACTACTGTCCCCTGGCAGGGAGAACAAGCCACCTGTTGTTTTGAATTTTTTGACAGTGATGATGAGTGCATGCTCCTTTGTCACTTGTGTGTTAACACTTCTGCATTACCCGTGGCTCCTATGTGAGAAAGGGTCTTCTTGGTGAGAGACATTTTGGAGTCATAACATTTGGTTCTGGGATCGTTTGTGTCAGTTACCTTCTTGTTGTGGGGACAAAAATACTAGACCAGAAGCCTCTTAAGAACAGTAAGTTTTTTTCAGCTTACAATTCCAGAGGACAGAGCCCATCATGGCAAGGAGAAGTTGGAAGGAGCAGGAAGCCATGTCACATTGTCGTGTCAGCAGGGAGGAAGGAGAGAGAGAGAGAGAGAGAGAGAGAGAGAGAGAGAGAGAGAGAGAGAGAGAGAGAGAGAGAGAGAGAGGTGGAGGTGGAGCCAGACTAAAAAATCTCAATGCCCAACTCCAATGACACACTTCGTCCAGCAAGGCTCCACCTTTTAACAATGTTCTTGAACTGCAGCTCCAGTTAAGGATTGTTTGTTCAAATACATGAGTCTATGTTTATGGGGGGCATTTGACATTCAAGCCACTGTATATCTTTAGGTTTCAGTTTCTTTTCAATGAAAAAGAAGGAAACTGAGCAGATTGTTATGTGAGACTCTTCCAACATGAACAATCTCTTCTTGGCTGAGGAAGGGTCATGGCTCTGAGAGCTGCCTATGACTTTGTCAACATTGCTCACTGAACAGCTCAGCCTAAAAATGACAAGATAGAAACTTTTTTTCAATGATTGTATAAGCCTCATCCATGAACAGTAACAACTCAGTGACAACTTGATGCATCACAGAAAAGTCTGTGAGTCACTGAGGGCTGGGTAACACATCACCACCTTCTCAGAAGTGTCCAACAACTCACACAGGAACTGGCATTGTCTTAGCTGGTTCCTGTGTTTCAGAGTCTCACAGGGTTAATTAAGGTTTTGGGAGGGCTTGGGGATCTTATCTGAAAGCTTGACTGGTAAAGAATCCACTTCCAAGTTCACAGGTTGTTGGAAGCACTTTAGTTTCTTAAGGGCTGTTGCCCGGAGGCCACCCTCAGGTCCCACCAGGCAGGTCTCCCTAAAATAGCAACTTGTGTTATCGATGGCTCTAAGAGAGAGTGTCGACAAACTAGATAAAAGCCATAATCATATGTCGTCTGATAATGAGATGGCATTCCATTAGTTTCTGTGGTTAGAAGCAACACCCCCCCTGGCACAAACTCAGGAGAGGGGTGTACACAGGGCATGGGCACCAGACGTGAATAATCAATGATTTCTCAAGGTGTGCATGGCACCATGTCTTCTTTCTCTGTTATCTATTTAAATGGGAAAAGAGTTTTAAACCTTGAGTTTTCCTAATAAATTTCAAAGATAGGTTTCAAAAATATTTTATTTATTTATTTGTAAGGAGAGAGAGAGAATAAACATAGGCATGCCAGGGCCTCTAGCCAGTGTAATGGAATTCCAGATGCATGCACCACTTTGTGCATTTGGCTTATGTGGGTACTGGGGAATTGAACCCAGGTCATTAGGTTTGGCAGGCAATTGCCTTAACTACTGAGCCATCCCTGCAGCCCAAATTTAAATGATAATATATCAAAAGTAAAAATTGAGAATTAAATATGATATGGAACCCTAAGTGGAGGTTTGGATAATTTTGAATACGAAATTGGTTTAGTTAAAGGTAGTGTACTAATGTTAAATTTCCTGGTTTTATCAACTATATTTACATAACCTGATTGCTTTGGGGAGACTGGGTGAAGGATATATATATATATATAAACTTCCTGTTCTATTTTTATAATATATTTGTACATATAAAAGTAATTCAAATGAAAAGTTAGAAAAATGTGATTCCTAAAAATCTACTGGTTATATAAATTTACCTGTTAGCTATCACTTATTCACTAATTTTTTTGTTCATGTCCTTATCAGAACTTTTCCCTTGGTAAAAATCTATATACTTGTGTGAAGATACATTATAATAAAATTTCTGATAGTTAAATGAGCAAAATTATAGGTAAAATTGACAGTATTTTTGGCAGATGAATCATTTTAGATTCATCTGAAATTACATGAACATCCTAGTGAAAATACCATAAAATTTGCTATTACTGTACAGAAGTATTATTTGTGCATTTATTAAACATTTCAATAAAAATGGTAGAAGTTCTATCAGAACTTTCTTCTTTGACTTGAGTTGAAATGTCAGGGACTTTTTGGTATAACACCAAATGTACTTCATATATCAATTTAAAATATTCACCATTTCTAAAATAGGCATTCTGATAACTAAAGTGGACCCTCCCCTGCGCTAAGCACTGTTTTCTAATTGTGCTCGTTGCTTGGATATAGATACTTAGATTCCAAAACAGTGTGGCCTGTCTCACCACACTGTCCTGTGTGTTGAAAAGCAAAATATTCCCACCCTCCACAGGCAGCTGGATTTCATGCAAAGACAGCACAAATGGCTCCTGGTTTTGCTCCCTGTTTGCAAGAACTCTTAGTTATTAATACTCTACCACGATTTCACACATCCTGGTCCAGCAATTTAAAACTCATGGGTGTCAGTTGGTTGCATCTATTAGGAGAACTATTTGGAAACACTAGACATTTTTTCTTTGGCCCTATTTTTAGAGTGAAGGGTCTCATGGTATTTTAATGTCTCTATATATTCCCAGCACAAATATGGAGGCAATAAAAATGTCTACTACCTTTTGAAATTGAGCAAAGCTGGTGGGATTATCAGTGCTCCTTTGAGAAGCACCGCATTAAAGAATCAATTGTAATTTATAGAATGTTTGGGGTAAAAGAGTCACGAAAAATAGTGCAAACTCTAGTCCCTCCAGATCTCTCACTTTTCACATGAAGAAACTGAGTCTGGGCAAGAGCAAACTCATGGTCCAAGGTCAGATAATGGAGGACTGGCCAGGGGAGGCTTTGGGGTGGTAGACATGGGAAAATGGCCTCACTATGCTAGGCAGTGAAAATATGTCAGTTTTTGAGTTAAAGACTTAACTTGAAGACAAGCAAGCAGTCTTCTGGAACCCTGTGTGACATTTCATCACTATTGCCTTGGGAGATTTTGAAAAAAAAGATATCAATATAATAATAATAATTAAACAAATAGTCTCAGAATAAAGAAAAATAAAGATCCAGCCAGGAATGGCTATGGAGAATTGTCCCTGTCTCCACTCAATAGGGGATTAACTTTATATTTTTCATCTTTACTTCAAAAAGATATTTTTATTTTTACCTCTAAATGGTACTTGAAATTTCACCAATTAGAGATTGCCTTCTGAGCAAGCACTGTTCTTTTAATGATGCACAAATCTCCAGGAAGGTTAAATTTCCATCTATTATTATGCATGACTCTATTCCTTGTCTCTCCATCTCTTTTCTTAATTGGAAGCCTAACTAAGATAGCCACAACCTGGAGCACAGTTCTGATCATAGGAAGAGAAGATGCTGTACAACAGAAAGACTAACCACCCTATAGATGGTGTGTAGGGATGTGTGATTAGGAAGCATATATCACATGTTGAACTAAATTTCATGTTACTTTTGAAACATCCAACCTGGAAGTAAAGATTTACTGACAATACAGCCAGGAATTGAGTGGAATCTTGGGTCATTTCTGCCCCAGTTCTAATCCTTATCTGCCACTTGTTAAACAGTGAATTCATTCAATCCGGTCTCTTGTATTAAGAATAATAGGAGTAGAACCTGTTAATTAGGACTCTTATGAGAAATAAGTAAGTCAATGCGTGGGAAACAGCTAGAATATTGCCAAAATGAAGTATGAGCAATTTCCTTTTTTTGTATTGTCAACATTCCTTAATTATTTAATTTTACTTGAGAAACTATAGTCTAACTTCTCTGGAATAAAATTTGAGGGAGACAATTTTGTAAAACATGTTATTTAAATAATACTTTATTAGCTCTATGAATACTTAATATAATTTCTGAATAGCTACCAAGTATCTTTTTAAAATGCCAAGTCATTTGCTTGAGACAGTCCATATTTTATGACCTCAAAGTAGGTTGTTCAAGTAGAAAACTTCATTCCTTTTCCTCTAAAATTTAGTTATATACTAACTTATGTAGATAATTAAGACTGAGGATTTTCAAAGCTACTCAATTTTAATGTGACTGTCAGAAGATCAGAGTTTCTATTTATCAGAATGTCATTGTTGGGCTGGGCTTGGTGCTACGGGCCTGTATGACCAGCTACTTGGGAGGATGAGGCAGGATGACCACAAATTCAAGGCCCGCTAGGGCTAGGGAGTGAACTCAAGGCCAGCCTGGGCAACTTAGTGAGACCCTATCTCAAAGAAAGGAAGGATTGTGAATGAAGGGTCCCTAGAATGCATGAGGACCTAGATATGATCCCCAGGGGCATTAGGAAGACCTCTGTATTCTCGTGTATAACCAGATCTCTCCTCAGACCTTCTTACAGGTCCCATAAGCTCCACTGATGGACACGTCCCATTGTTTCTGTAATCTATAGACGAATGGATGAGGTATTATGGCATATGAACTTGTTTGACCAAGAGTTTGTAAAGTTCAGCTATCCTAAGAGAGCAGAGCATATGAGAGGGAAGACAGAACACAGCTTGGAGGCTGGAATAGCACGATTCGATTCTACCTCTGCCATCAGGAAGCTGGCTGTAGGAAGTGCCTGATGTGAAGGCACTTTTTAAGGTTTCCTACGGATTTAATACTCTATGACTGCGATCTCATTGAGTTTACATATATGAAGTATTTACTCTGATAGAACCGACCTGTATTTTTGTTTCTTTCCCAGGCTCCTACTAATCTTTTGCAATGCCCTTGGCAGGTGACCAGCAGGGACTAAAGATGCAGGCCATAGGTGCCAGGGAGAGAAGGCCACGTGGCTCAGGAAACAAGGCCTTGGCTTTAACATTGCTGGCACCCATGTCTCCCTCCCCGGAGCCGGGCATCTGGGTGAATAAAGACAGTCTTGGGCCTGAAAGCGGTTCTCATTTTCTATTTTTGCAGAAGACAGAATAGAAATCTGGAAAGATTAACAATGACACAGAGTCCTCTGCACTGTCCCTCGCCTGTAGCATCCCTCATTTCCAGGAGGCCAGGAGGTTAGGGAACAGATTTCTCTGTCTGCCTCTCAGAGAAACTTTCATTTTCTCTAAGAAAAGATAAAAAATGAAAGTAATTTATTTTATGACCTCCTTGCAATTTGGGAACCTCCATTCCCACATTAATTTCCCCCGTTATCAAATAGGACTTATTTTTGGTTGACCAGTATATTTCTTAGCACAGGAAATTTAAAAACAGTCGTAAGTGAGAGTCAGGGAAGGTTACTACAAGTTATATCTACATGGGATATTCTGGAACTAGCTTATCCCCATTAGAATCCAGAAAATGGACAGGTTAATATTGTCATAGGAATAAAGTCAGAATTTAAAGTTGCTGACCATAGGTAGGAACTCTAATTGCATAGCACCGGTGACAGATTTTAATACTGCTATTATTATTTTGAGAACTATTTTATAAAGACATTATTTTTCACTTTTTTCTTTTCTTTCAGGCATGGCCTTCTGCCCTGTCGATCTTTCTGTGAGGCTGCGAAAGAAGGCTGTGAGTCTGTCCTGGGGATGGTGAATTCCACTTGGCCCGATTTCCTCAAATGCTCCCAGTTTAGAGACCAAGCTGAGAGCAGCGGCAACGTCAGCAGGGTTTGCTTCTCGCCGCAGCAGGAGAATGGAAGGCAATGTAGGTGTCTGTGTTTCCTTGTGTTTTAAGTTTTCATTTAGCTACATCAGCTCTACAGGGTGCTCACGGCTTAACAAACTTTAACAGAATGGTCAGACTCCAGATGAACAAACAGGATATTAACAGCACCCAGAAACGCCCTCTCAGCCATATCTCACCCTTCCCAAACAAATCTCCGTCTTTTTATCAGCTTAGGTTACTACTCATTTCTGAACTGTGAGTAAATGGAATTAGGTATGTTACCTTTTTTGTATCTGCCTGCATTTGGTTGGCATTATGATCTGGAAATTCATAAAGTTTCCATCTTGTGGCTCATTCTTAAAATATTTTTTAAAATTTATTTATGTGTGTGAGAGAAAAAGAGAGACACACACACACAGAGAGAGAGAGAGAGAGAGAGAGAGAGAGAGAGAGAGAGAGAGAGAGAGAGAGATTGAACATTCCAGTGCCTCTTGCAACTGCAAACGAATTCCAAATGCATGCACCACTTTGTGTATCTGGATTTTTGTGGGTACTGGGGAATTGAACCCCAGGCCAACAGGCATTGCAGGCAAGTACCTTTAACTGGTGAGCCATCTCCTATGCCCCTGTGGGTCATTCTTTCTCATTGTTATACAGTATTCTAATATTTGATTACACCACAATGTAGTTATCTCTTCTGCTGCTGATGGGCACTTGAGTCATGCCCAGTTATCAGCTCTTACAAAGACAGATGATGTTACTATTTTTATACCTGCCTTGGGTTGAACATGGTTCTGTACTTGTTCAGCAAAATAGTTCTCTAAAATGGATGTGGCAATGTCTACTCCTAGTGACTGTATGAAAGGTACACGTGTCCACATTCTCCCTGCCCTTGGCATGACCTGTGTTTCTCATTGCAGCAGGTCTGGTGGGAGGACTGAGGCATCTCTCCGTGGGTTCAAGTTGTTTTTTTTCCTGATGAATTTGCTCATATTTTTGAAATTTAATAATTATTTAATTATTATCCCTTTTGTGATGCAGCTAGCTATAGAAATCTTTCCCCATACACCTTGTTATGTGACTGTTATCCAAATCTTGGTTTGTTGCTGTTGGGTGGTGAATCTTTAGGAGGCGAAACCTAGTGGAAGGAAGTGACGTCACTGGCATCATGACCTTGGAGGGGCTCTGGGGACCTTGGTCTTTCCTTCCTATCTCTCAATGCTTCCAAGCTACATTGAGGTGAACCAAATACTCTGCCACGTGCTTCTGTTGGAATGTCCTACCTTGCCACATAGGTCCAAAGTGGTGGGGCCCAAAAAGCATGCGTGGAAACTTTGGAAACTGTGAGGCAAAATAAATCTCTCTTCCCTTTAAATTGTTTATGTCAACGTTTTTTGTTATAGTGACAAAAACCTGACCTTCACACATGTCATCTCGTAGATCATGTCTCACTGACTGGTTTTCCATCTTATTTGCTTGTATTATGGAATCGAAGGACTTAATTTTGTTCCATAAAATCAACATTTTCATTTGTTATTAACTTATTTTGCATATGCATTGAGAAATGCTTGCTTAGTCCACGGATAGAGAAGTTTTTCTCATTTTTTTTCCCCAGGAATATTATTGTTTTGGCATTCAGTTTTACGTCTACCAAATTTCTGGGATTAATTTTTGTGTGATGAAAGGTGGGGATTGATTTTTTTATGTACATATTCAATTACCCCTTTAAAGGACAATACCTTCCCTTGACACTGTCCACTACACATATTGTGACGTTATGAAGTGGCTGAGTAGATATATACCCCCGAGCCAACTTTCTGACAGAATATATCAAGCCAACACCACACTCTCTGAACTACAACAGCTTTGTAAGTCTTTATTTGGACCAGACTATGTTTTCTACCTTTGTTCTCTTTAAAGACTGGTTATTTTGGACCCATATCACTTAATATAAATTTTAGTATCATCTTGCAGGTTTTTTTTTTTTTTTTACAAATGCTGTTTTTATTTTGTTCTATATTTAAGTCTGGGAACTCATTTAATGTGTAGATTAAATTGAGAATGGTTTCTTTACAACATGGAGTTTTCTAACGCCTGGCAAATGATATGCTATGATGATGTTTAATTATTTTGAAATAAGTATTCTTAAATTTCTCTCAGAGTGTGTTACAGTTTCCAGCTGCTGCAAATGAACTCCAGGTGCATGTGCTACTTTGCGCATCTGGCTTTCTGTGGGTACTGGGAATTGAACCCTTGTCATTAGGCTTTGTGGACGAGCGCCTTAAGCACTGAGCATCTTCAGTCCCTGTGCTCTTTTAGATGTTATTATACACTGTATCTTTGTCTTTTTCCTCTTTCTTTTCTCCTAATAACTTTGGTAAATCATTTATGCATTTGCACCTTATTTATAAATTCATTTGGATTTGCTTTTCTTTTTTTAAATATATATTTATTGTCCATAATGAGTTACATTATTTAGTGGGCAAACAATGCATTGTTATCCTGAATTCCCCAATTCCCCCCTCCCCATCCCTGATCAGTTGTATATCCTCCTCCGTGGGCTGTCTGTATTAGTCCTTGTGGCAAGGGATCCTGGATATCCTAGTACTCAGCCCGGTTCTCCTGGCCCAAGGGGATTTAGGGCAATATGCATCGGATCCCATACACTTGGGCTCCCAAGAAAAGATGCACTATGCGAATGTCTGACAGGGAGGCTACTAAAAATAGAAACTAGGTAATCCAGAATGGTGTATATTTGTTAACCTATACTGTTCTAAGGATATAGTGAGTGAGCTGTGGCCCATATAACCCTACTACCCGACAGCAGGCCAAAAGATGAGATCATGGCAAGAGATGAGCCACCACAGTCATATTGTGGAGGATCCATATTTCTTTTTACAAAATTGATTTGTTTAAATGATTTGTGGTGTGTGTATGTTGAGTACACCAGGGCCCCTTGCCACTACAAATGAACACCAGATGCTTGCACCACTTTTAGCCTCCAGTTTACTTGGGTAGCTTAGGGACTGAGCCTCAGGCTGGCAGGCTTTGGGAGTGAACACCTTTATTCATTGAGCTGTCTTCTTCCTTCAGGATTTTCTTTCTTTCTTTTTTATTTTTATTAAGTAGAAACTTTGTATGCACAACTCAGGAGTTGGTTCCTCCATTTCCCTCCTCCCAGCCCCTATTCCAGGGCTCTCCTCAGTGGGATTGCTGGTGTGATCGATGAGGATTGAGTCACTGGGGGGGGCAATGTCTCCAGATATTCCCCCACCGTGGCTCTTACAGTCCTTCCACCCCATCTTCCGCAAAGGTCCCTGAGCCATGGTGAGTGAGTTTTAAGTAATTTACTGTTTTAGAACTTTTCGTTGACAACCTACATCCATCTACACAATGACCCCGATCCTAACGCCCTCCCCATCTTCTGTGCTCTCTTCCTAAGCCCCCTCCATGGAACCCTTCTTTCCCACGAGTCTCTCTTTTATTGTGATGTCAGCATTTTTTTGCCCTCCTATTATGAAGGTCTTGTGTAGGTAGTATGTAAGATGTCATGAATCAGCCATATGGAAACCTGCTTTGTTTGGCTTCTCTAATGCACAGTGTCTTGGACACTAAATGGCAACTTGTGTCCTCCTCACTGAAGTGCCTTTTTCTTGGGCACATTGGGCAGAAGCAGAGGATGTTTGCCATTGCTCACCTTTCATGATGAAGAGTATATGTGGTGTGCATAGAGTTGTACTTGTGTGGTACATGCACATGCGTGTGCAGATGGATGCACCCCATGCACACACATGGGAAGGCCAGAAGAGAAGATTGGGTGCCCATCTCTTATGGCTCGTCTGCACATTGATTTTCTTGAGACAATTTCGCCCCCTCAACCCAGAGCTGCTGTCCATCAGTGAGTCCCAGTGAATATTCAGTTCTCCCATCTCTGCTCCCTGCAGACCAAGGTCATGGGCATGTGGCCACCCATGGCTTTTTACCAGGGCTTTCAGGGTTGTAGCTGTTGGTTTCTTGAGAGACAGGCCTGTATGCTTAAGGAGCAAGTGCTCTTATCTCTGAGCCATCTCCCCAGCCTGAATTACAGATTTTTTTAAAAAAATCTATTTGTCAAATGGGATGGCTGTGTCTTAATTCATTTATACTTAATGCTATTATAATAAGAAATAATTTGCATCTGACATTTTGCTATTTTCTGTTAGGTATGTTCTAGTAAATCATTTTAATTTGCCATGGTTTCTGTAATTATGTTTTTGAAATCATTCTTATTGGTTGTCCTGGGATTTACAATTAACATTAAAAAATTTATTTACTTACTTGCAAGGAGAGAGGAAGAGAGAGAGAGAGAGAAAGAGAGAGAGAAAGAGAGAGGGCCTCTAGCCATTGCAAACAAACTCCAGGTACATGTGCCACTTTGTGTATCTGGCTTATGTGGGTACTGGGGAATCCAACCCCAGGTCCTTAGGCACTGGAGGCAAGTGCCTTAACAGCTGAGCCATCTCTCCAGCCCCTACAATGAACATTTTACGTTCTAACAATCTGCTTTAGAAGAATACCAGCATACTTCAACATAATCAAGATCTTATTCTTTATGGCTTTCATCCCTGGTCACCCTCATCATGCCATTATGTAGCATCATGCACACCACACCTTTTAGATCAAGGCAGTATGGAGGCCTTTTAAATCAGGTAATAAAATATTTAGAAACAAAAATATATTTAGATTGTCATCTACATTTCCATATTTATTCAGCGTCATTGAGACTTTTGTTTTGTTTTTCCAGGCAGAGTCTTGCTCTAGCCTAGGCTGACCTGGAATTCATTATGTAGACTCAGAGTGACCTTGAACTCAGCCATCCTCCTACCTCTGCCTCCCAAGTGCTGGGATTAGAGGCGAGCGCTACCATGCCCGGCAGGACTTTTTATTTTGTTCAGCTTCTTGTTTGTCCCCAATGGCATTCTTACTTCAGATGGTACTAATGTTAAATAATTGTCACTCTTTCTAAAAACAAGACAAAAATCTTCTTGGGAAAAGTCCGTTTCCACTGAGTGAGCTCTGATTCAAAGCAAATAATGACACTCCTTTGAAAGGGGCTTCCAGAAAATTTAGGGACAGATGAGATAGGGATACTTCTGTACTAAGGGTTCAGATGAGATCACACGACAGGTCCCACCATTGGTCACATGACTGTTGGCTCAAGAGCTGGCAAGAGGAGATGGAAAAAAGGCAAGTTAAGGGTCCACAAGATTCAGCATTCTTATCAAGGCTCAGAATTTCAGAAGAAATTCTGTGTGTTAATATATACATTTGGTTCATTTCTAGCACTCTGAAAATATACGTTTGGGCTGGAGAGATTGCACAGTGGTTAAGGCTCTCAGAATTGTCCCATTCTGAGGCAGATAGGTCTCTCTGTCTCTACTTTAACCAAGCACTTGGTGTGGCCCTTCCTGGGGAGGGTATGCCATTGGGTGGGGGGCTCTCTTGCATGGGGTAGGTGAGGCATGACCTGAAGGTCGTGAAAGATGAAGGCTGTCAGCTGATAGTTGGAGCCACCAATCCTTTCCTGAAGGGACTGAACAGAGTGGGGCCAGTAAGCAGACTCTAACCCAAGACCAAGGTGATTTCATGCATCTGCTGTTTTGTGTCCATTGTGAGGGGCAGTTCTCCAGGGGTTCCCTCTGAGAAGCCATGATGTTACTATACCCTCAGCTCTGTGGGCAGTCCTAAGTTGTGTTCATTTTTCTTCTCAAAACAGCACATTTGGTGTTATTTCTGCTTTGTCTTTCATCTTTAGCATCTTTCTGTGTGATGAGTACCACGAGGGACCCTTCCCTCTAGTACCAGGTCCCCTTCTTATGACCCTCTCTCCCTGCCTGGTCTCCCAATACCCAGCTGCTTTACCCCATAGGATGGAAAAGCTCTTCTGGCTTCTGCCACTCATTAATTAATTATTCTATCTTATAATTAATTATAAGACAGAGAATGAGAGAGATAGAGAGAGAGTATGGGTGCACCAAGGCCTCCTACCACTGCAAAGGAACTCTAGACCCAAGTGTCACTTTTTGCATCTGGCCTTATGTACTAGGAAATTGAGCCAGGGCCTTCAGGCTTTGCAAGCAGGCACCTTTAACCATTGAGCCGTCTCTCCAGACGCTCTGTAACTATTGACTGTGGTCTCATACCTGGATTCTCAGTTTCTAGCACCATGCCAAGGATTGGCGTGTTTCACAAGGGAAGTGTGCATGGAATGTAAAGTCTGTCTATAGTCACTTTCTCTCTTCCATCTTGGCCTCCTGTGTAGTAATTGTCTCATCCACTCTCAGATGCTTTAATGAGATGGCTCTTGGGCTTTACCTGGGTTTTCTAGTTGTACTTGATGGGGACACAACACTCACCTACCACAAAATACTACATCGTAACCAAAAGTGAAAATTTGTTTTTTTTTCTTTTTAATACATTGTTTAGTAGAGATCTGATGCTAATTCCAGATTCCCTATGAAGCAGTTACCTTCTCATGGCAGGGACAAAAATCTAATCAGGAGAAGCATCTGACCCTTTCAAGGGGAAATTTCGTCATGATGGGGAAAACATGGTAGGAGCAGAAAGCATCACCACATCACAGCAGCAGGGAGGAAGCAGCAAGAGTGAACTCACTATGAGCACTCAGTGGGCAGAACTAATAAGCCTCAGTGTCCACCCCCAGGGACATACCTCTTCCAGGAAGCTCCACCTCCCAAAGTCTCTGCAATTTTCCCAAATTGCAACCAGCTGGAGACTCATAGTCAAAACACATGAGGCATTTTATTCAAACCACACCATATCCTCCAAAGGATGTTACCTAGCAGTAAGCCATCAGAAAGATGAGTGGGTGGATCTTGAAGGAGAGTTCTTTAGACCTTCCATGTCTTAGTTATAGCTGCTTCTAATTGAACACAAACACTTAGAGTCTTCATTACTGGTTGTTTGGAAGATGTAGCCCATTGACTCAGGACTTAAGAATCCATATAGAAAACCTGACATTCAGGATCCATCAGTGTTCCTGAACACTTTTGGTCAAAAAGGAGCAGTTCCTGAAAATCAACAACAAAATAAAACAAACAAACAAACAAGAAAAAACAAACATTATCAGTATGTACTCTTTAGTAACTCAAACTGAAATGGCACTTAAATATCAGTTCTCCACTGTCAGAAAATGCTGCAACACTTCTTTCTAATCTTGGAATTGATCGATGAGCTTGGAAAATATGATGAAATGTTTTATTTAAAAACTCGTGATCAGGATGCAGGGAGATGGCTCCATGAGCAAAGTGCTTTCTTACTTGCACGAGGCCTGAGTTTGGATCCCCAGTGCTCATGTAAACTGGGAGGCATGGTACACATACACCTGTAATCATAACACTGAGGAGGTGAAAGTTTGGAGGACCCCTGGGACAAGCTGAGCAGCTTGTCTACCTGAATTGGTGAACTCCAGGTTCACAGAGAGACCCTGTCTCAAAAAGAGAAGAGTAGTTGACATCCATCCCAGACCCTCACACATGCAAACTTACATACCCAGCACATACACACACACACATGCAAAAAGAAAAGAAAAGAAAAGAAAAAGAAAAACTTATGTTTAATGGAACAGACATTTCTCAAGTACATTAATCTAAGATCCTTTACTTGTCATTGAGTCATTTTAGAATTCTTGGTTGTAATTTAAAAAAATATTTTATTCATTTATTTGTAAGCAGAGAGAGATAGAAGAGAGACAGAATGGATGCACCAGGGCCTCCAGCCACTGCAGATGTACTCCAGATGCATGGGTCCCTTTGTGCATCTGGCTTTACATGTGTCCTGGAGAATAGAACTCAGGTTGTTAGGCTTTGCAGACAAGCTCTTTAACTGTTCAACAATCTCTTCAGCCAAGTTGTAATTATTTTTAGTGAAGAAAATTTTCTGAAAACACGTTTGATAATTAGTGTTTAGTATTACTGCTATTACTTTCTTGTTGCTGGGACAAAACACCTGACCAGATTCAACCCATGGGAGGACAGGGCTTATTTTAGTCTACAGTCTTGAGGGGAAGTTTCATCAGGGCAGGAAAGCGTGGCAGAGCAGAGGTTGGGCAACACATCTCTGGGTGGAAGTTTTATGACTATGTGTGAGCTGAGCTAATAAACCTTGAATTCCACCCTCAGTGACACACCTCCTCTAGCAAGGCTCGACTTCCCACATTGCCACCAGCTGGGCATTAGTTATGAAACTTCATCACAAACACATGTACCTGCAGGGGACCTTTCATATTCAAACTACCACAAATGCAATATTTCACTATAATTTTAAATTTTGTTCTGTCTGATACTTGATCATAGACATGTTTATAGTTCTTATGCTTTGGAAAAAGCCACTGGTAATTGAGATCTTTGTATATGCATAAAAATAATTTTAGCATACATACATTGTTACTAAAATGTCTTCATGTGCTAAGATTATATTATATACCAACTTAAAAAGCATTTATTATATAGTCCAATCATATAAGGCTATATGCTTAAGGGCCATTTTATAAAAATAACCAATTCACTTATTCTCTCTCTTTTTTTTCATTCATTGAATAGACTGACCACCTATTTTATTCTGAATATCATCTCAGGGTCTCTGGAAAAGCATACACATTATTGATGATCATTATATTAACAAATATTCATACCATGAAATGCTTCTCCAACCAGGAGGGAATTTGCAACAGCTCCCTTTTTCCCTGGGGAATATTTGGCAATATATGTAGACATTTTTATTTGTCTTGACCGCGTGGACAGAACTCACTATTTAAAGCTCATTGGTGTAGACTAGGCATTCTGCTACACAGCCCTCAGTGCTTATAGCATTAATGTGGGGCTGGACTTCGGGGAGGGATTAGATCTCTGTAAGGATGCAGGAGACATCCAGGCCTGCGAATTCCAACTTTGGTGGGTCCTTGTGCAAAGTATCAAAGAATTAAAAATGCAGGCTCAGAGATGGATAAATTGTGAATTATAAGATTTATTTTAGGGTGAATTTAGAGGGAAAGAAAAGCAGAAAAAAAACCCAAATCAAAAGAAATTCTCCCCCTTCCAGCCAAGAAGGGTGACTGAGAATATCTTTCTCACAGAGAGAAAGAATGAGCCAGGAGAGCAGTCAGGGACCAAGTGCTAAGAACCAAGATGGCCAAGGGCCAAGAGAGGCTCAAGCAGATGGATCAGGCCCATTGATAAGAATCCAGCATCCAATTAGGACAAGCCTCCTCATCAGACTCAGGTGTGCAAGGGAGAGACCTGAATGGGTGGTGAACTCAAGAGGCTGACTCCGGATGGACCAGCTCACAGGGGTGCTAAGCCTGGGAAAGATCCAGGAAGAAGCCGCAAGCTGTTGCTGAGGAGTTGTTGCCAGCAGCCATCTTGGATGACACTGGATGTGCAGGGCAGGCAAGGTGGCATCTATGTCTCTCTGGGCCAGCCCCTAGCTAACTACCTCTCAGAAAAGGGCTATCTTGCTTCTTACTCACACCAGTGTATGTGGCCTCTAAAATGTCAATGGTGTCATTTAGAGAGACCATGACTTACAGCCACATGTTTTGGAAATCTCTTTCCCAAAACTTACCATCATCATTGTGAATGATATATATATATATATATAATATTATATATATTTAATATTATATAAATATATATTTAATATTATATAAATATATATTTGATATTATATAAATATATATTATATATAAATAGATATATTTACCTTTAGGGAGTGCTAACCATGTAAAATGGAACAGAAAACCAGTAGTGACTACAGTTAACATGCTGTCATGTAGGTACTACGGAGAGACACAGATTAATGTCCGTGAGTTTTCCAGAGTCAGCTTCATGGAGGAATGATGACTATTTGGACAACCTTCCCTCTTGGCAAAGGAAAGGCAGGTCTCCTTCTTTTAGGCAAGGGCGCTGTGAACATGTGTTGGGATGTGTTCCTATTAAACATTAACCACTGAACACTGATGTCTGTCTCTCTCTCCTCCTCATTTGTGGGCTAAGTGGACTCTTAAAAAAATAGTATTTTTTTTCTTTTCTCCCCTTTACATGCTGTGCCCTGTTCTCTCTACCAAAATGCTTTCACAGCTGTTAGCTCCTCTGGCTTCCAGAACAATCTCTGAGGCATTATCATCTTCATTTTATAAATGGGGAAACAGGTTGAGAGAGGTCATTCCAAAGTTTCTTTAAATCCACTTCCCAACACGCTGTATTCCCCACCTAGTAGTCCATCATCCTGGGATTCTATTAGCTACAGCCCCTTTCTCACAAGAGCTCTCGAATGTCTTTCCAGACTGATTTGAGCCAAAGCCTCCATCTTGTAACAGCCGCTTCCCTCAATGCATGGCTCTGGGAATTCAATTCATCTTCTCTGAGTGCCTTTAAATCAGTCATAATTCCTGAGACATTCAGATCTCGTATTGAAGGGTCTATATTTGTCTTAGCCTTTCTGTCCTGTGTGGAAACGATGTCCTGTAAAGTAAATAATGTGCTAAATGATAATGCTATGGGAACTGTGCTTCAGAGGTTTAAAAATAAACATTTGTGTGTGTTTCCATAGTTGAGTTGTGAGAACTCAGGGGCTGAAGTTCAAGGCCTCTCAATCATTTGGGGATTTCAGACTAATCCTTTACTTTACCGTGGTTGTAATCATATATGGAAAGTAGGTTTTAAATAGTATTTTTCTGAGTCTAAAGAGGCCTCCTTGCCATGAAAGAGCTTCAATTATTCATTCTTTCATTTTCCTCCTCCTCTTCCTAGCGTTCTTATTTGCTTTGTCTGGCTCTTGTTGCTGATAGCAACCATTTCAGCGTACTAAGCTCCAACTTGTAGTTCCTGGATCTTGGTAAAACACATGCCCCGTGTTTCTGCTACTGAATTGCAGGTTAGTTTTGCAGTCAAATACCCACTGCAGGTTAGTTTTGGAGAGTTAGCGCAATGCTATTTTTTTAAAAATATTTATTGTCCATAATGAGTTACATTATTTAGTGGGCAAACCATGCGTTGTTATCCCGACTTCCCCAATTCCCCCCCTCCCCATCCCTGATCAGTTGTATATCCTCCTCCGTGGGCTGTCTGTATTAGTCCTTGTGGCAAGGGATCCTGTATATCTTAGTACTCATCCCGGTCTTCCTGGCCCAAGTGAGTTGTTA
>PVHP010007579.1:0-56186 GCA_004024765.1 Zapus hudsonius
GTGACGGAATGGTGATGATATACTTTGATGAAGGATGTTTACTCTTGGAGATGTTGCAGAGAGGAGTGAGTTTTCTGACTGAAGATAAAGGACAGCCTTGGATAGACCTCATCATTTACACTTTAGCAAACAGAAGCTCATACTACTTTTAGCTACTAATATTGAGAATAGAAGTGAATACATTTAGATACGTTTAGATATATATTCTCTCTCATAACACCAGCTATAGGAAAAATCATTGAAAAAAGCAGTTCCTATTTTACTCTATATTTTCACCTTTATTAAATTCTGTCACAGACAAATGTGTATACACATGCAAACACATCCATAAAGACAGTTGTATATAACTGGACAGATCTGCATAATACTCATGACTTTATGCAGAATTGAGCAACTGAAAATTTCTTTTAAATATGACAAAAATAAACTCAATAAATGTTAGAATTTTCAATGATCTTGAATGTCATTATGCCCAGATAATCATTTTCCTTATAATGGTTGTTGGACAGTACACATTTTATTCCTGTGTTTTTGTACTTTTTCAAAACCTAAGATCACTTTTCATTGAAAATAAGACAGCATGCTGTACTTGGAAATATCCTATTGGTACTTGATGCTGCTTCATCAACTGCTCACTATTGGCCTTGGTGGGGATATTTTTGGCCTAAAAATAATGAACAGGTGGTGTGTCGGTAAGAAGCCATGTGGGTGTTAATGTGGCTTCATTTCCTGCAGAACATGAGAAACCATTTTCAGATTTCAGGCAGCCCATCTCTTTAGTTGGCACCTGTAGTCTAAACTGGAACGCCATCTTGAGAGCAGGCACGTTGCCATCATAACAGATGGGAACGGACAGTGACAGCCAAGTGGTCATGTATGTACATGGGTTGTGGGTGTTGCAAGCAAGCTGCTCACTTATGAAGGTCAAATAGCATTTACCCAGTGCTTACTGCAAATAATAGTATGAGGGATGGCTCTCTGTTTCACATTCTTTTTACTTCACACAGAGAATTAGATATTCTGGACTGATAATTTTATAATGAGATCAATAGAAATTAGTGGCCTAGCAGATGTTCTTAAATGAAAATAAGTTTTAAAATGTGATAGCTAAAAACAAAGCAAAACAGAGAAAATAAAGGTTTCAATGTGACATAATGTGGACTGGATGGAGATGTGGGTAAAGTGCATGTAATCTATATCTATTCCTATTAAATAGGAGGTTTGCTGTGGTGATTTCACCACCAAATAGCTCCCAGGTTTCCACTAAACTGACTGGTTTATTATTTATTAATTTTTGCAAAATTGGCACATTTTCATAATATGGTAGAAGTTGTGCAGTGTACTATAACAGCTTTTCTTCTTAAAAAAGTGATACTCAAATACTGTAACTTCACATTATTATATATTAGTCAGTGAATTTCAGGTGAATTATCAAAAAAGTAAAACAAAGTTTACTATACTATAATTGTTCTTAAATTTCATTCCAATATATTTGTTAAAGAATAGTTTGATTGTAGCATAAATAAATGGCCATGACTATGGAGGGTAGGCAGTCCTTACTGAGTAAATAATACCTTGACTCTTTCCTAGTTATTATTTCCATTCTGTTCAATATTCCTCTCCCATCTAGTATAGATAAGAGGTCTGATTTATTCTAACATAACAGGGCAATATTGAAGGAATATTACTTCATTTGGTACATTATAGCATATAACAACATCTCTATTGATAGTGGAATCACATAAAATAAGTTTCCTCAAAACACCAAGGGCATAGAAGGCCCATTTTGAGTATCCTGCATTATTAAATAGAATATACATGCACAAATTTTACAAACATTATACACTACAGATTGTACTAGACATAAACTATGTCATGCTCTACTCACTATTTCATTTGAAAGTCGTAAGTGCTTAAATAAATTTAATAGGAGGGGTTGAAACATAAATATTTCATTTTATTGAAAAGCACAATTAATAGTGGCTTCTTTCTTAAAAGAGTATGGGAGTTATAACTAGAGTTAGAAGTACTATGTAACAATAAAAAGGAGAAGTCCAGTTTTCTGAAGAGAAAGGGAATCTGACATGATTGGAGTGTTGGATTTCTAAGAAATTTCTGTCTTAAGAGTTTAGTTTGCTTTTTTTCATTTACTTGCAGGAAAGAAAGTAAAGGTGAAGGAAATAAAATATGGCTACAATTTCCTCAAGCAGTCATTATTTGTGAATAAATCATCAACTTTTATGAGGATGAGTGAGAAAGGTCTAATATTATCAACCAGGAGTTCATGATTACCATGAATATAAGCTGTAGAGTTCCTGTTTAGTTTCATTTTATGAGTGCTGGCTTAGAGGATTTTCATAGATATAAATTATATATGAATAGGCATTGCTTGGTTAGTTACAAAATGATAGAAAAACAGGGAGTTAAAAACTGAAAAGAACAACTGAATAATGGCCCATGAATTACAGTTACATAAAGAAAGATATGGCCCATAAGAATAAAAAGCTATGGTTAGATATTTGAAAATTTAAGAGAACAACTTCAAGGATCTTTTAGTTCCCAATGATCCAGCTTGGGTCATAAAATGAGACAAAAAGATACAGTAAGTTGTTTATAGGATATGAATATTTCCCATCAAGAATATAAAAGCATTATTTCAAAGTAAAGAATTTTGAAAATATGTAGATATTTGATGAATAAAAATGATATCCTTGTGAATGGAGTATTATGTAGGAGAAATTAACATGACCTCTTGAATAAGCAGTGGATTTGAAAGAGGATGGAGTAGAAATAATCACATTTCCAACTGTGAAATATAGCGAACACAAACAAATTAAGAAACTTCTATTATTGTTAGAAGAAACTTCCAGACAATAATTTGAGAGTGGAATATATAGTATTTACATGTGTATAAAAGATAGCCCTAGTTTGCAAGGGAAATGGAGAAATATTACTATCAGAGTAAAAAAAATAATGATTGATGCTTTAAGAAATATCAAGGTTTAGTTAAAGGAATTGGTGGAATCTTAATGTAATGGACTGAAGATTTGTATAGTTAGGCTTTATTGCAGTCAACTTCTTATTATTGGACAGAAAAGAATACAACCATAAGCAACTTATTGCTGAAAGGGTTTATTTTGGCTTACAGACTAAAGGGAAAGGTCCAAGATGGCATGAGCAGAGGGTGGACATCACCTTCTGCCAACATCAGATGGACAACAGCAACAGGAGAGGGTGTCAAACACTGGCAAGGGGAAACTGACTATAATAACCATAAGCTCACTCCCAGCAACTCACCACCAATAAGGCTCCAATTCACAAATTGCCATTAACTATGGTTAAAGAATTAAGAAAAAAAATTATGGGGGATAACTGAATAAAACACTGAATGTCCCTGTTACCCACAAACTAATAACACAGCAAGTCTCTCAAACAAACTTCTTCTAGACCAGTGCTGACTAAGTTCTTTCTAAATTGGCTAAGCCAAACCTCACAGTCCATATTTCTTATTGCATTCAGGATTTTCCAATTCTGACAAGAATGATCCAGCAAGCTTTACTTACAACACTGAAAGGTATCTCTTAGGCGAAGGTTTCAAATCCTTCCTTTTAACTGGTAAAGTCAGCTTTCTTGTTGCTGGCAGAAAGAATCCAAACATAAGCCAGGTGATAGTAGGAAACAGTTTTCTTTGGCTTACAGACTTAGGAGGAAGGTCCATCATGGCAGGAAAAATCACGGCAAAAGCAGAAGCTGGGCATCCTTCTGGCCCACATCAAGTAGAAAATAGTAACAGGAGAGTGTGCCAAACACTGGCGATGGAAAGCTGGCTATAACAACCATACACCCGACCCCAGTAACACACGTCCAACCAAGTTCTACTGCCCAAATTCGCATCAGCTGGGGATCAAGCATTTAGAACTCATAAGTTTATGGCAGACCCCTGAATCAAAACACCACATTCTGCCCCTGGCTACTTATAAACTGATAACCATACTTGATGTAAAATACAAAGCATTCAAATCTACTTTATATATGCCTACAGTTTTTATCAATACCAATAATATTCAAACATCAACCTTATTCCAAGGCTTTTCAACTAAGCTGCATTACCAAAATGAAAAATAAAATAAAGGTTCTGGTTAAAGATGGCCGACTAGCAACCACACCTTGACACTCAGGGAACAAGAGTTAGCATTTCCAGTAGCAATCCAGGCAGCAGAGAGACTCTAACCCCCCACTCCAAGCTCCAGCTCCTTCCCGGCAATGGATCCTGACACCTAGAAGACAAAGCGGATCAGTGCTCCTCAGAGGTAGTGAGTTGCCCCCACCACAGCCCAGCCTGCAGCTCCGAGAGCCCACCTCTATCCACCAGCCGCTGTGCTCCCCCTGAGTGCCCACCTCTGTCCTTTGGCTCCATGACCCCCAGCGGCTGGCCCCATGCCCCCCAGGGGCTGCCCTCCAGCCATAGGTTTCCACCTGGGTGCACCCCTTTAAAACATACTACAAAGCCATAGTAACTGAAACAGCATGGTATTGGAAGAAAAACCGACAGACAGACCAGTGGAATAGAATTGAAGACCCAGCTTTCAATGAAAGTAACTTTAGTTATTTGGTCTTTGACAGGGGGTGCCAAAAATGTACGAAGGGCTAATGATAGCATCTTCAAAAAATGGCATTAGACAAATTGGATAAAAACAGGTAAAAAATGAAAACAAACCCACTTCTCTTACCATGCACTAAAGTCAATTCCAAATGGACCAGAGATCTCAATATAAACCAAGCAACCATGAACACTCTGGAAGAAAAAAAAATAGGAGGAACTCTACATGAGTTAGGAGTATGGAAAAAGTTCCTGAGAAAATCTCCAGTAGTCCAGGAATTGCAACAATCACTTAATCAATGGGACATGATCAGGCTCAAAAGCTTCTCTATAGACAAAAATACCATATTCAGAACCAATAGCCCCCATTAAACTGGAAGATGATTTTTTCCAGTTATAACTGAGACAAAGGCCTGATCTCCAGAACCTACAGAGAACTCAAAAAAAAAAATAATAATAATAGCAAAAACTCAAACTTCCCTCTAGCAAAATGGGGCACTGATCTCAATAGAGAATACTTTATGCACCTGAGAAGGTGCTCATCATCCTTAAGCATCAGGGAAATGCAAATCAAAACCAAATTGAGACACCACCTTACTCCAGTCAGAATGGCAATCATAAAAGAAAAATAGTTGTTGGCGAGGGTGAGGGAAAAAGGAACCCTCATTCACTGCTGGTGGGACTGTAAAACTAGTCCAACTGCTTTTTGGAGCACTATGGAGACTCATTAACAGAATGGATGAAGAACTACAAATTGACCCAGCTAACCCTCTACTAGGCATCTACCCACAAGATGTTACATCTCAGGATTGAGACATTTGTGCAACTATGTTTATAGTAGCTCAATTCATAATAGCCAAGAATTGAAATCAACAAAAATGCCCATCCATGGAGGAATGGATAACAAAACTGTGGTATATTTGCAAAATGGAATTTTACTCAGCTGAAAGGAAAAAGGAAATACTGAAATTTAGAGAAAAATGGGCTGAACTGGAGGAGATCTTACTAAGCGAACTCTCAAAAGAACCAAGAGTAAAATGCCTCATATTCTCTCTCATATGCGGCTCACAACCAGGGTTACTTTAAATTCTACACAGACCAGTCGGGACAAGTGAGAGTTTGTGAGAGAGGGGTAAGGTTTGGGTGGGGAAAGGGGATGACTTAAGCAGGAAGCTAAACTAAAAATGGTTCAAAAATCATAAAATCCTTAAGGGCATACTATAACCTATTGAGCAAGTAGTGGGCTTCACCTGGCAAGAAGGACTGTGAATAGAAGGGGAGAGACTCTAAGCCTGTGAAAAATTAATCAGTTCTGCAACTCCTGGCCCAAGTCACTGGCTCCTGACTTCACTGAGCTGTTGAGCAAAGTGACCCATGACGTCCCAAAAACAAGGCAGGATTCTGTCAAAGCACTTAATACCCACTGCAGGTCTGAGGCAAGATCTTGTTGCTGAAGAAACTACAGAAATCCATCTATCAGCATCGAGAGACCCTGTGAGGTTCAGAATGGTTACCATCCCCCAAATGGTAGTTAGTGCAGGGCTGGAAGGCACTGCCTAAGCTGCCAGGGGAAGCTGGTCAATGGCAGCTGGCATAAACATAGACCACAGGCATGAATCAAAGTCTGCCACCAGGAGCAAGCTGAACACACTGCCTACTAGGAGAGAACAGCGAACCATAAAACAAGCACTGGTGAAATGGAGGAGCCAAAGCCTGGGTGAGGCATTCAACAGCTTTTAATTTGGCCAAATAATCCACTCAGTGATGGTGAGCCCTTAACTGGAACTGGGGACTCAGGATGAAATACACTGGGAATCAGAATCTTAGGTCCCCAAAGAAAAATGCACTATATGAGTGATTTATATATAGTTATTAACAATAGTATTTATCCAACTCAGAAATGTGTATCTAAGTTAACCTATACCGATCTCACTCTCCAATGGAGATTCTGTTTGTATCTTTCAGAATGTAAAGACAGACAGCTATTGATCTTCCAACCCTTCCAATTAACCACAGGGTGATAGCGGACATCTGGGTAAGAGATGAGCCACACCAGATCTAACATGAAAGATCTATATAGAATCCTGTAGACAGTGGTGGGATAAGCAAGAGACCTACAATCACAGCCAGTTAATCAACACAAGATAAGCATACAGACACCGACATTTTCAACATAACCTAAAGTAGAAGTACAGATACTCCCACCTAAGAGCTCAACAAAAAAAACAGCCTTAATACTCACCCACCATGACTCAGGGAACTGAGCAGAAGAGGGGGCCAAAAGATTGTAAGAAACATGCTGGGGGAGAAACGCCAGAGACATTGCCTCCCTCAGTAACAACATACAAAGGGGGGTGGAACCAGTTTGACCCCTAGGTTATCCATAACCCCCTACTGCATGGACTAATCCAGACTGCCCACCAAGAAGGATATCCAGCTGATAGAGAAGAGAGAAATTGGAGAAATGACTCATTATTGGCCCATTCAGAATATCTAAATACAGACAATAAAGGAAAAAAATAATTAAAAAACTAATGGCACATAATTAATATTCACACTGCAAAAGATTGAACATAGAAAAAAAAAAGATTAAACCAATACAAGATTTAAAGCAATCAAGGCAAACATCAAACTCCAAGTCCGATAGTAACCAGTGATGTGTCTCTAAAGTTCGAATTTTGCCCCTCACTGGTACTGGAAGTTCTCCATTGCAGGCTTCCCATAGTCCTGGTATTTCATTGGGTCTCCATTGCAACCCATGGTTCATTCTTATGGCTTTGTAAGGACTGAGCTGGGGGTTAGAAATTACAATGCACCCTAAAATTTATGGAGTACCTGAATTCTTGTCTACTAAGTTAAAGAATTAAAGTCATAGACAGCAAGATATTAAGGTATAGTGGGAGACTTATTATTTAAGGGATCATGGGGAGTTAAAGAGTTCTCCAGCCACCAGTGTGGGGAGAATATATGGAAGAGATTTTAATAAATCTATGCTGCTCAGCCAAATAAGCAGCAGAAGAAAATGTTTCAGAGGGAAAGTTTCATGTGGAAAAGAATCATGACCCCCCCTCACCCCAGCCTTGGGTGAGGGACCTTACCTGGAAAATGAAGTCCTCCTTCTAGGATGCCATGTTGAAAAAGAAGACCGCCCTTTCTTCTAGGGAAGCTTTCTAAAACTTTTCCGAATTAAGTAAGAGAGACTACTGATTGGTCTATACCTGACCAATCAGCCTTTGCATCTAGGTTTGGGCTCTGGTCAAAGACAATTCCCACTCAAGGGGAAGGGGTTTATGGAGCTTTCCTGAACTGTCACAGCTTCATATGGCTTCCAGTCAGGATCTTCAACAGTCCTGCTTCACGCTGCCCATGGATATTTCCTAAAAACAAAACAATATTGTATATCCAATGACTCACTTTTTCCTGCATTTGTAATATTCAACTCTACCAGGTGGGCCACCAACTTGTTAATTCAAGGGGAGAATAAAGTTGACTTTGAAGAGCAGGAAATCTTTCAGCATTCAGGTCCCTTACTTCAAGAGTCTTCTTCCTGCTGTTTTAATCAGATCACCTGGCCCATTCTCAATGGTTCTAATCTCTCAAACAATTGTAACTGAAGAGGTAGCAGTTTCTGGCCCTGTTGTAGGCAGCTCTTGCTACTGGTATGAACCTCCAAACCAGGCACAGTTTATGGGAAGAAAAGAGATTTATTAGTAGCTTAAAGATCCAGGGGAAGTTCGATAATGGTAAAATAGACTGGCCCTCTTTCACAGATCCAAGCAGAGAGAGAAACCATCACCAGACACACAAGGAAACAGTAAGGAAACTCCAGGCAGAGCTCAAACTCCTCTCTGTGTTCTCTATCTGCCCCCCCCCCCCCACCATAATACCTAAGGCTGGAACCTAGGATATACCTAAAGTGATATCGCTTCAGGTTACAAGCTTTAACAAAACTTCTGTATCTATTGGGGACATCAAAACAAACAAAGGTCCATAGATTTTGTTTCTTTCTGTACCATATTTATTTGCTTTGAGGAATTGCTATCTTAAGATTTTATTCAGCATTTTCCCATGTGAAATAAGTTCATTTACTTCTAGGAAAGAAAGTAAAGGTGAAGGAAATAAAGTGTGGCTACAATTACTTCAAGTATCATTATCTGCAAATAAAGCATCAACTTTTGTGAGGATGAGTAAGAATAGTCTAATATTATCACCAAAGAATCCATAATGACCACTACTTTAAGTGTTGTATTCAGGCATATGCAGCTGGCTTGTATCTCCAATCCAGGCACAGTTTTGGGAGGAAAGTATTTATTGAAGTGTAAAGGAAGATAGGAGATTGCTAAAACACTACTTAAGGAATATTATTCAAATTTGGAAGATTACAGGGACAGAAAGAGCAATTGTTTGAGGTCTGTGAACACAAGCTTAGGAAGAGACAAGAGAGGACTGAGAATGCTTGCCATCACTCCTTTCTCTATGTCTATGGGGGTTATCTGTACTCCCAACCAGGCAGCTCAAGAAAAACTTTAATAAATCTTGAATCTATTGGGGGACATTCCTTCAAACTGCCACAATAAGCTATTGAGGTCCTGTTTGGTTTTATTTTATGAGGGCTGGTATCATAGCCACACACCACTGGGATTTTCTTCCCAAGCACAGTTACTGGAGGAAAGGATTTATTGAAGCTACAGATCCAGGCAAACTTTCATAATAGTGAAAGAGGCTGCCCTCCTTTCACAGGTCCAAGCAGAGAGAAAACCCATCACCAACTCAACATACACAGAACAGCACACTGAAAGAAAGAGAGAATTTCTCCCCTTTTATATAGCTTTAGAGCAGGGTCTTGTAACCCTCTCCCAGACTTTTTCTCAGACTAAGCTTCCTGAGTCTCTGGAATTTCCTTTTAGTACCGTATTCCTAGGAAGGGATGTGTATTTCGAGCTTTTTTCAACATTTTTACATCAAGGTTCCTATTAAGAAGCTGCCTTCATATAAACATCCTCAGAAATCCACCCAAGATAATTAAAAAGATCAAGTTGACAACAAAACCTAGCCATCACAGCTGGTTTAGAGGATTTTCATAGAAATATATTACATATGAATCGATATTGCATGTTGAGTTACAAAATGATAGAAAGAGAGGGAGTTAAAAGATTTGAAAAGAACAACTGTTAATGTGTTTCATTCAGTTATCCCCCATAAAGTTGTTTTTGAATGCTTGATACCCTGGCAGTTTGGGTACCAGAACCCTGTTCTGGGTGAGCTGTTGGAGGTAGACTTATGGGTGTTTTAGACAGCTTCCACTTGCCAGTTTGGGCACACTCTCCTGTTGATGTTGTCCATTTGAAGTTGGCAGGAGGTGATATCCATCCTCTGCTCATGCCATCATTTTTCCTGCCATCATGAAGTTTCCCCTTGAGTCTATAGCCAAAATAAACCCTTTCCTCCAATAAATGCTCGTGGTCATTTTCTTTTCTGTACAGTAACAAGAGGCTAACTGCAATAAAGCCTAACTGTACAGGAGTCCATTTCTATGCAAAACAACCCTGCTTAACTTCTCAGGACACAGGCAGGCAGAAGGCAGCAAAGCTCTCACACAAACTGTTTCCAGACCAGTCCCAACAGTTCCTTCTCACCCTCATAAGCCAAACCTCATATTCCATCGCTTTTACTGCAGAAGGTCTTTCCAACTCTGAAGATAATGGTCTATCAAGCTGTACTTATAGCACTGCAAACATGTCTTAGGCTGAAGTTTCAAATCCATCATGCAAATCAGTTCCAAAAGGCCAAAGACATAAAATCAAGGTTCCAGCCCCAATGACCAACTCCACTCTTGAAACCAATATAAATGTTGCAGTCAGCTTCTCCTTGCTGTGGAGAAAAGAGCCTGGCTATTAACAGCTTGTGGAAGAAAGGGTTTCATTTTTGCTCACAGACTAGAGGGGAAATTCCATGAAAGAAGGGAAATGATGGTATGAGCAGAGGATGGACATCATTTCCTGCCAATATCTGATGGACAAAAGAAACAGGAGAGTGTGCCAACACTGGCAAGGGGAAGTGGGCAATAATACCCACAGCATGCCCCCAACAATTCATCTGCAACAACATTCCAAGTCCCCAAATTGCCCTCAGCTGGGGAGCAAGCATTCAGACCACACAAGTTTATGAGGAACACCTTAGTAAAACCACCACAGGCTTCTACTGATAAAAATTGTAAATTTTGCTAGAAATTGAAAATTTTGTTTTGACATCCAAACCAAAAAGTGACAAGTGACAAGTTAAAATACTAATGACATAAGGAAAAAAAAAGGAGCATTAAGCACATGTATCACTACTGAAAAATGTTTTAATATGTACATTTTAAGATAAGTCAAGAGGCATAGTGAAAATGCCCTTAATTTTTTTTTCTAATATTGAAATGGGGAAATGTCCAAAGTTTTAAAACATAGGTAATTTGTAGTCTTTGGGGTTGCTACAAAAATGAAAAACAAAACCAAGCAAACAGATTAGGTAACTTGAAAGAAATAGAAGTATAATGATAATATATTATTAATAGTAAAATAAGCTATTCACATATTTGCTACATCTATTTCATTCTTGTATAGAATTCAATATGAAAATTTGAATTTTCCTTAAACCTAAAAGGAAAAAAATGACATAATGAAATTAAAAAGAAAAACGGATGAACTTGGAGAGGATCATTCTTAGCAATTACACACAAGAGCTGAGAGCCAAGTGCCATATATTTTCCCTCATATAAGGTTCCTAACCATGTTAAACTGGAACATTGAAGAAAAACTGTCATTGAACAGATAGATTGTAAAAAGGGAATGGAAAGAACAGGGCAGGGATTTGGGGAGGGTAGGAAGACTCATACAGTAAACTAAACTAATAAAAAAAATTGACACCATCAAACCCTAGTGGGACCTTGAATAGAATGTAAGGAAGCCTAACCTCAAGAATAATTTCTTAGACCTGCATCTCCCTGTCCCAGTCATTGGTTCCTTCCCACACTGAGCTGTTGATCAAAGAGACCCACAAGGTCCCCAAAACATGACAGAATTCTGTCAAAACTCTTGAAGACCTGCCCAAGTCTAAGGTAAAACCCTATTGCTGAAGAAATCACAGAGTGTCATCAAACAACGCCAAGAGATTCTTCTAGATCCAGAATGGTAACCAGCTCCCAGACGTTAGCATGTGTAGCACTGGAAGGCGGTATATGAGCTGCCAGGTGAAATTGGTCAATCATATTTGGAGAAAGCAGAAACCACTGATATACAATATAGACAGTTGTCACAAGAATGCTGAACACACGGCTATATGGAAGAGACCAGTAAGTTAAGAAATGCTCATCTATGAACAGTGGCCATTAACCTAGGAGGGTAATCAACGGCTTACTGATTGGCTAAGAGATCCACTTAGTGACAAGGAACCCTTAACTGGAACTTGGACCCAAGGCATAATCCTATGGGGACCAAGACCTCAGTGCTCCTATGTGAATTTCCTACTACCAGAGAGCTACAGAGAGGCTATACCTATTAGAATCTAGACAAAATAGCAATGTTGACTCTTTTAACATACATTAATCTCACTCTCCAAGGAAGATTCTGTTTATATTTTCAGAAGGCACTGAGAGAGCTGGGGACTATTCAATTCCACCAACCAGACATTGGTTGATGGCTGACAACCAGGCAGGAGATAAACCACGCCTGGACTTCGCACAGGGCTCAAATGAAACCTAGGAGAAAATGACCAGGCAAACAGGAGACCAATCACCACAGCAAGTCTGATAACCCATGAAAGATCAATGGACAGAGAAACCAAAGATACTCAATACAACCTAGAGCAAAGATCCAGAGATACTTAAGATCTCAACAACAAAGCAGACTCAAAACTCACCCACCATGACTCAGGGAACTGAGTGGAAGAGGGGGAGGAAAGAATGCAAGAGCCATGGTGAGGGAGAAAATCCAGAGACATTTGCCCCCTTGGCAACAGTAAACAAAAGGGGGAAAAAAGAGAATGAAAAAACTGGCTACCTCTGATGAAGTTCATAACCCTCTCTCCTATGGACAGATCCAGAATGTGCACCAAGGAAGAATCCCTTTGTGTAGGGGACAGAGCGGAGGGAAACAGGGAAACATTCACAAGATTTGCTCATACAATGTGTACACTTATTCATAATAAATATATTAAAAAATAGAAAGAAAAAAGAAAAATTGAATTTTCAATAAATCAGTGGATCATTTATTATTTAAAAATATATCTTTATTTGAGCGTGTGTGTGTGTGTGTGTGTGTGTGTGTGTGTGTGTGTGTGTATGGGAGCACATGCATATCATGGTCTCCAGCTGCTAAAAATCTTGCCTGTTCAGCTTTTCATTGGAGCCTAGGGAATTGAACACTATCTGGCTTTGTATTAAAGTTTTTTAGCCACTATGCCATTTTCCCAGCCCCACGATTATAGATCCTTTGCTAAACTCTTCACAAAAATTTAATACTATATCTGGTGTTTGATCAGTTAATATTGCAGCATTCGAAAGTTGTTGGGATTTTTATATGACAAGAAAATGTTCTCTGCAAATGTTGTGACTGTATAAAATATTAACACTGGAGGACAGGTATTTTGCAATGACTGTTAAAAGTCATGTGTTCCTTGGTAAAAGCGAGGTAGAAAGAAAAATTAAATCCTACCAGTAAAAAATATGATCTTCTGCCAAAGACTTTCAATTATACATAAATGCAAGGCTTCCTCACACTCAGTTATTCTCATCCTCAGGAAGCTGGTCTGTCTCAGTCCATCTGTTCTTGTCATCCCTATAGATATACCTGGCTCCAAATTTCTGTATCAAAGAGATCCCTTGCAATAAATTTGGGCTTAGAAAATATTCAAGTTGGTAAACTAAGTGATATTTTGTTTAAATATAATGGGATATTATGATCCTATTGAAGTGATATAACTATAATGATACCTTCAAGGTGCAGTGTATCAATTGAATTCTTCCCTAAGTGGTATTGAATTGCTGAGCACACATTCAGAGTCCTAGAAAATCCCTGACAACAGAGATTGTGTTTTTCGTATAATTAATGATAATTTCTAGCTCTAGATAATAATGAGCGAGCAAGCACAATGCACTGTTTGGCCATGATTTAATAGTTGTGGGGATAATACCATATATTTGGAATGGAGGGAACGATTTGCTGTCATGATTTTGAGTGTTGCACGTTACCAATTACAGAACTGGGATTACTATAAAAATATTTTTGGCAATTTAAAAAGCATATTAGAACATTTTTTCTAGTCAGCTTCATGTTGCTGCTATGAATTTCCAAACCAGGTTCAGATTATGGAAGGAAGGATTTATTGAAGCTACAGACCCAGGAGAAGTTCCATCATGGTGAAAAAGGCTGGCTCCCTTTTATAGGTCCAAGCTGGGAGAAACCACCTTGAACACCTCAAGCAAGTAGGAAAAACAGCAGGGAACTCTAGGCAGAACTCAGACTGCTCTCTGTGTGTCTTAGTTTAGAATTCCAGATCTTCTCCCAGTAACAACTTAGGACTGGAACCTAGGACCCACCCACAGTGACATCACTTCCAAACAGGGGGCTGAAAATCCAAGTTTTAACAAAAACCCTCAGTTTTAGGGGAACAAAGCATTCAAACTAGCACAGGCAGGAAGATAGCAGGCTCAGTAGTTAATGGCACTTGCTTGCAAAATGTGCTGGACTAGGTTCAATTCCCCAGTGCCCATCTAAGGATAGATGCACCAAGAGGAGCACGTTTCTGTGTGTGTCTCTCTCTTCCTCTCTCTCTTCCATTAAAATAAATAAAAAGTATATTAAGCATATTATAGGGCTGGTGAGATGGTTCAGCATCAAATGCCTAAGGACCCAGGTTGGATTCCCCAGTACCCATGCAAAGCCAGACACACAAAGTGGCACATGCATCTGGAGTTCATTCACAGCAGCTGGAGGCCCCGAAGTGCCCATTCTCTCTGTCTGTCTCTGCTCTCTCTAGCTCTCTCTGCATGCACATAAATAAAAAGTATATTTAAAATATTGTATAAAATTATGAAATATATTTTCATATATGACCAGTAAAAAAAATTGAATCTTTTTAGAGGCATTTTTTATGCTTAAGGTAAGCCTAGGAGATAGTCCAACTGACTTGTGGGTTCATTTCTGAGACAAGTGACATGCGGAAGAAGCATGAAGGGAGAGACTGGGGACATCATCAAAAAGGCTACAGGACATTATTGTTGCTGTCATTGCCTGTGAGCATCATAAGTCATCTTTGCTATTTCAAAGTTAACTCCCATCAATCAGCAGTTACTTTAATGACTCAGGTGAAAGCCCAGGGAGCGGCGTTGTGCAGACTGGAGAACTAGGGAAACTAGTAGTTGCCCAGTCTAAGAAAGTGGAAATGTCAGAAGAGATCAGCCTGGCAACTCTCTCTGTCCAGGCATGCAGGGCTTTAACAATCCTACCACAAGTCCATTTTAAGAAGCTTGTTAACCTAAAGTCTGATGATGACCGCAGCAAATACTCAACCACTGGAAGAGTGGAGCCTGCACACACCTGTGAACATCCTCCTCTCTCTTGGTGCTTTGGGCTCCTAGCTTACTGGACAGCTCCACTCTCAGTAAGCAGTGACCTACCTACCCCACTCTCTGCTCACTGACCCACAATTCTGGGAACCAATTTTATAGACCTCTCAAGAAAGTTTGTTTAATCACTTTTCTAGCTGTTCTTTAATTCTGTCAACAGTATGATCAACAGTATGATAAACAGTATTTTATTTGTTAAAATGAACCTTATTTTTTAGTGATTTTTTTCAATTTATTTTCTTCTCAGAATGTTGTTAACAAATAACAACACACACTCTTGTATGTTAAATCTTTACTTTTTTTAACATTTAAAAATTTTGTAGTCTAAAGTTTGCTATATATGACATCTTACTTTTAAAATATTCTTAAATTTACCAGATAGTGTTTCCTACTTTTCTCAGCTAAATGAGGCTTCAACAATGGTTCAAGCCTGTAAGCTTATTCTTCCATAACTTCAGACTCAAAAATGGCAGCCCTCTTGAAACAGATTAGTGCTGGAAGTTCACTCCAGAACAAAGGGGAGGACTTTGTGGGTAGTTCAAACACAGTTTTTCTCAGCAGGGAACAAAGATGAGACATGTTTATTTTCCAAATGACCTTTCCCTGGACACAATTTTCACCATTGCAAAGCACAAATAAAGATAGTCACTCCCCCCCCCAAAAAAAGAAATCAACAAAAAACGCCCAAAACAGATATATGGATGCTATTTTTTTTATTGTTCTTTCCTCCTCCTCCTCCTCCTCCTCCCACTTCTATGCCTTCTACTAGGATTTATGGCAAAATTCTTCATAGTTCAATCCAGTCAATTCTCACAAAAAACGGAAATTTTTTTTTAAAATTGTGATCCATTTAGAAAGTGAGGATGACTTGCTGCACGGTCATACTATCCTCAGAATAGGTAGGTTCTTACCCAGGGTGATCAATGTAAGAGTTACTGTGATCCACAAGGCACTACTTTTAGTGTTTTGAAGAATTCAGGATTACACTAGGTCTGTCTTTGCCTTGATACATAGTGAAAGTTCACATGAATTCAAAATAAAACATGACACATTTAATATGCAATTTTTAAAATGACATTCACATGAAGTAATGTAAATGATTAGCATTGAGCCAAAAATTAATATACGGATGTTTGTTAGACCTTTTCAGTTTGTGAGCATTCATTTTTAGGACATATTTTAAAGGACTACTGGATTTATAATTTTCACAACTAAAATGATGAGAATATTATGTAGTGCAATTGATATTTTTGAGTGCTTTATCTAGTTAATATAAATACAGAGTAAAGTATATATATATATATATACATATATATATATATATATACTTTTAAATTGAATTTATGTTACAACTTTAGGAATCATCAATAATTAAGAGCTATATCAAACTTTAAGATAATTAAAATAATAAAGTACATTTAGCCTAATTACTGCAATTTATGATTATTCAAATAAATAATCTTAATTATAACAGTTTCTGTATAGTTATAAATCATCCACTACTATAGTTTTATACTAAAAAAGCCTTTAGGGCCTGAAGACATGGCTTAGTAGTACAGCCACTTGCCTGCAAGGCCTAGTGACCTGGGTTTGATAGTCCAGTACCCATGTAAATCCCTAAGTGCCACATGCATCTGGAGTTGGTTAGCAGTAGCTGAAAGCCCAGGTGTGCCCATTCTTTCTCTCCCTCTATCTCTCTCTCTATCTCTCTCTTTCTTTCTCTCTCTTTCTTTCTCTCTCCTTTCTCTTTCTCTCAAATGCATAAATATTTAATAGCCTCTATTAAATGATTTAAAAGGTTAAATATATGTTATTGATAATCAGTATATAAAATTCCCACTAAGTATGAAAATTATTTTACTTTGAACTAGATTGATCCAAATAATGGCTAGTAAAAAAGTCAACAGCTATATACACATGTATGTACACATTCATATATTTCATAATTATAATTTGCCAGTGGTGGATTTTTGATGCACTGTTTGTCCCATACAGTGACAAGAAGGCTGAAGATCCTTACTCTCTGTGATCTCTGAGATGTAAAATTGTAACATAAGCCTTATGGCATTTTGAGGATGCAGATATAAACATCCTTCTGCCCTGCTAAGCTTGGTAATATATATTGTACTCAGTTATGTAAAGTATGTAAGATTTGAACATGATAATAAACTTTGATGATATCTTATGAACTTACACTTTTACAATTGTTTCTGTAATTTCATAGTATATTCTTTCAACATGTAAATTTTAACTGTGATAGGGCTTCTGGAGTGTTTCAGAACCAGACATCTCTTATCTTGGCAGATGATTGAGCTATCTGTCTTTCCACCCCTGCGGTATGATATTGAGGACAAGAACTGACATGCTTGCATCATTTTTTGAAATTGATTAAAAACAAAGCTCTTATATCTCACTTACAATTTATTTTGTTTACCTTTATATGGAGATTGATGGTTAAATTTATTGTCAACTTGACCTGTTTAGAAATCCACAGGAATCTCTGATGGGTCTCTGAGCTTCCCTACAGGAAGGATTGACAAGAGGAGGCCGTCCCTCCTCCAGAGTGAGCCCTTCCCCCAGAGGAAGGACTGGAAGCAGACTGAAGAGAGGGAAGCTTAAGGGTAAGCATGGCTTGCACTCAAATCCTGCTCTTCCACCCTTCCTCAACATCAGGACTTATTTTCTTTGTCTTTATAATCATGGAACCTTCAGGCCTTCAGGGCTGGATTGGGACAACTGAGGCATCCTTCCTTATGGACTTCCTTATGGACTGAAAAGCTACAGGTTCCTTCACCTGTGGACTAACAGACTGCTATACTTGGACTGACCTAAAATACCCCAATAAATTACTTTTTTTTACAATAATCTATTCTATCAGTTCTGTTCCTCTAGAGAACCCTGGCTAATACAGGAAGTTTCTGGTTTGACAATAAGTTTTGTTTTTATTCATGATACCACAATATTTGTGACTGGTAACAGTAATAATATAATAATCATGAATCATGAATATATTTAGTTTTCTTTGTTTCCTACTGTACTACAACATTCAAGAGCAATCTTTTAAAGATTGAAATATAAAAGTTGACATATATCTTATATCAATATTTGAATATGAATCTTCTTGTCACATTTTAACTATTTTTAATTTTTATTTAATTAATGAATGAAAACATAAGTCAAAATACTAGAAGAAAATATATTGTCACAAAAGGAAAATTAAAACAAACTTTCAGTAGCTAAACAAAACATAACTATTCTTTTTAATAGAATGGAATATATCACTGAAAGTAAATATGAGGGGTTAAGTGTCAGATAATTAACCAGAATTGTGTAGAGTGAAGGTTTGGGGAGCCAGGAGATACTTTCAACTAATCAGCAAGTCCAGGTTTATGTGAGCCTGAGCCAACTTGATAAGTAGTGTCTTCATTTTAGCCCTGCAGAAAAATTAATTTTGAAGACAGCACTGGGCTTTTTGTTCCCTAATTTTTATTTCTTGAGCCCTATTCTGTGTCTAAAGCCAGTACTTTCTGGTTAATTCACTGGAGCACTTCTTTTACTATATAACATGAAATGTTTTCTAATTCCATAATCACAATTAAAAGCCAATTTGAGCTTTAAACTAAAGTTATTGAAATTTTGTTTTTTGACAATAATGTTTTTCTGAACCATTGACAATAATCAGTGCATATGTTTAAATAGGGCAGCAGATGCTATGTCCTAAAAGACAAAAGAAAATCATTTAAGATGCAATTTGCCATACTTATGACTCGTCATATTCAATTATGTGTGAGATATTATAAATTTCTAAAATTAATATTCAATGTCAAGTATTATGCCAGTAGGCATAAATAATACACCACTAGGGACCAATGGGCCATTAACAGAAATGTGTAAAACCAAAAGGAGGCTGAAGTCTCAGAACTCTGGGAATTAATTAGCTGAGAAGAATCAGATATTTTGTTAGAATAAATACAAGTATTTGGTTGTCATATAATGAAACTGTAATGATAAAAATAGTCTTCAGACCTGGGGCGATGGCTCAGCAGTATTTGGTCGCAAATTATGCTGGACCAAGTTCAATTCCGAAGTCATGTATGTGAACCAGATGAACACAGTTTCTGACATTTATTTGAATAACAAGAGTCTCTAGCAAGCCCATAAAAGTACACACAGATTTGCACAAAGAAATACATTTTTGAAAAATCTGATCCTCACACATATTCATAAAACACATAAATACAATAATTGAATATGCATGATGAAGAAATATATTTATACTTTCATAATTGTAAAAATCTTCAAATACATAATTAATGACATTTATTATAATGCATCAATGGACCTTTCTAAACATATTTTATTTATTTGAAAGCAGAGAGAAAGAGCATGCTGAACATGGGTGTGCTGCAGCCTCTTGCCACTGCAAAAACTCAGATTCATGTAATAGTGTGCATTTCAATTTATAGGGGGAATAAACCCCGGTCATTAGGCACTGCAGGCAAGCTCATTAACCATTGAGCAATCTCTCCAGCCCCCCATAAAAGAATGTTATAGGAAAGTCATGTTCAAATTCAGCAGTTTCCCACTAACTCCTTCCCTTTTTTTTTGAATCTGTTAATAAAGAGAGTTATTTAGATACAAGGAAGGAGTTTTACACAAACTGTTCTGTTGACCATCTTTTCCATAGATTTTTATTTACTGTGGATGTCATTAAATATAACATAAATGTTGTAGATATAATAATTCTATCACAGAAGATATATTTATTTTTGGTGTCTGTATTTTATAGATAATATCATACACAACACAAACCGTTATTTGTGAAGGTTATTAAAATACTACAGTATATTCTTCTTGAGATTTTTTTTGGGAAGAGGCAAATGGAAAAGGAGAAATGTGATGTACAGATGTAAGAGGAGAGATTACATGGGTTTGCACTTCTCTCAAAATTTACCACACTTTTAATCAGCATCTTTTTATTTTACATTGGGTAAATTAAAATTTTACTGTATCTCAGGGAGCATATAATTACATAATTATTTTTATTAGGATGTAATTTGATTTTAAAAACACATGAAGCTAAATTTTTAAATATTTATTTGACAGAGTGAGAGATCGAAAACTGGCTCTCCAGGTTCCCTTACCACTGCAAACAAACCCCAGATGCATGTGCCACTTTGTGATTCTGGCTTTATGTACCTTCAGGGGAATTGAACACCTGGCCAGCAAGCTTTGCAAACAAGCACAATGAATCACTGGGCCACCTCTCTAGCCCATGGTACAAATTTAATTTTACTATATATCAATTTTTCTTGTACTTTTCTCTTGAATACTATTTGTATTATTATTTTATTATCCATAATTAAATATACTTAATAAGGGAATAATGTGTTGATGTCTCCACTTCCCCTATTTCCCTCTTCCCTGTCCCTGGTCAGTTGTGTGTGTGTATGTGTATGTGTGTACAAGTGTCCATTTATAAGTATGAGTGTGACTGTGTGTTGTGTGCCATGGTATGTTTATGGAAGTAAGAAGACATCTGTTTCTGTACTCACCATTCGACCTCATTTGAGGAATGGAATCTATGGATCTTATACTGCTGTTCTTTTGTTTTGCTCATCAAGAACTTCTTGGACAATCTCTTGTCTCCTCCTCCCATCTCCCATTTAAGAGTCATTGTGCTGGAAAGACACACTCACCAAGACTTTCCACTCGCTACCTGGGAACTGTGAATTCAACTCAGGCATTCACGACAGAGAGTGAGTTTTTTATGTAAGGAGACACCTCCACAGCTTCATCAATATTATTTTTCTGAGAAAAGATAAAACATTATTTTTCATAAGGGGTATGTAAAAATACAAAAAATATTTCTGCACTTACTATAGCCTATTAAATTTCTTTATTAAAGCAATTGGAATTTTAATTTAAAAAGAGAAATAAGACTGTAAGACATTTTTTAAAATAAGATGTGTTGTATTATACAACAATATGTATATGTACTACTGATAAAAGTATGATAACAGCCAAATTGTCTCTAACACAACTCAAAACTCAAAGTTGGCTTAGGTTTATTGACACTGATTGGTAAACAACAGACATTTCATTTGATTTTCTTTACTGTCAGACTGTCTTCCTTCAAGCCTAAAATATTACAAGGAACCAAACGAACATTACTTATATCGAACACATACATTGAAATTGTAATACATCCAAGGAAATGTTTACAAAAGAATATATGAATATCATAATTTTTTGTTTTTGAAAATAACCTCAAATGATAGATTTTAAAACAGGTAGCACAAAGAATTAGAATGTAACAATATTTCCATTAAATGGCTGTATGTAGTTTTGGATTTTTAATTATATCAGTTTTAAATAGTTTGATATTATATTTTTCAATTTTATGTCCTCTATGGAACTTAATAAAATGATGAATTTTAAACTGAACCTTTATTAAAATTCTGAAAATATAACCACTCTTATGGGCTCACTGTATTGTTACAGATAAAGAATATTGAGGTCCCTTGATTCTTTCTGACAGAGCCACAGGATGATTTTAGCTTACACATATATATTCTCCACATCACAGTACTGGATATGACTTCTGCTAGGTAACACAGAAAAGTCTCACTACTTTACAAGAAAACATGAATATTTGAAACCCAGTTAGTCTTATACCTTACATGGGTCAAGATACTTAGGTTTCTTCAGATACGCATGTATAACTCTGGAACCTAAGCCCAGGACACTTGTAGAGAGATTGCACAATGGAAAATATGTTCATCTTACATATATTTACTCTAAATATTGCTATATTTTCAAATACCAGGAGATTGTTAGGTACTGTGCACAAATAACACTTTTTATTGTTTTCTAGAGCAATCATGTTTGAAAGAGGGAAACAAGCAATTAGAAGAATTAAGAAAAATCAAGATGGATAAAAATGAGGGATAATGGTGAACACATTTTGTTAACAAAATAATGTGATTGAACTCAGGAAGCAAATATGCCTACATTTGACTTGTCATAAAATCATATTTGCACATTCAATGACCTTCAGTTGTCCTAGAGTTTAAGTAGGCTGTGTTGAGGTTTTGGACAAGACAGTTTCATGTTTGTCTCCAAAACTCATCTAAATTTGCTCCCTTAGCCTCTCTTTGGACCTGCAGCTAAGGAGTTATCCCTTCACAATAAATAAAGACAGAGAAAAATCACATCACAAAGCATACTTGTGATATCTGTTTATATGCTATATTCATATTCTATAGGCCAAACTAAGCCACAGGGACACACTAGTAATATTATACAGAAGCATGTAGAATCCACAGTAGTTGTAAACTGAACAATTACACAACAAATGGTGTGAGTTTATTTTATGATGGCGTGGAGCACAGTGTTACAGCCAGTCATCAATGTCTTGTGTCTAGAAGATTCAGGGTTGTGCTAATGAGTTCACCTTTCAGTTTGAGTAAAATGTGAAGCTCATGAATGATCTTTAACTAAAGTGGAATAATATCTCAACTGGGCTTAAAAATAACTTGAGACGTTTTTGTAGATGGATTAACATGGGTCGGGAAACTCTTAATAGGATGATAAGTGGACACTCCTGCAATGAGCATGGATGAAACAGTTGGTAAAAAGTGAAAACAATGAATTTCTCTGCCCTAATGTATAGACATTATATATCATGAGAGAAGCTCCAAAGCCCTCATTGGTCTATACTTATTCTGAGATCCGTTTGGACAGATGCACTCCTTTCTTTAAACTTGGTCACCATTGTACTGTCTTGGAGTTGTTTCCTTCATTTTGAGTTAGAATACTAAAATCCTATTTTGAAATCTAGGTCTTAGACATATATGTTTTTCCACAAGAAGTATCACATATGTGCATTTTTTAAACTTAAAAGTTCTAATTCTTAATATATTTTTTGGTGAATTTTGAGTAAAAACATATTTTGTTCACTTCTTCTTGCCCATAAGTACAAACTGTACAAACCATTTAAAAACTTTTAGGCATTTGCATGTGTTTCAAAGGTTCCCATCTATCCTTAAACAAATGATTAAAACCCACAAATTTCTTTCAAGCCAATCATTAGTCTCTTGGATTTACCTTCAGTATGGCTATGGGCTATTGCTTAAGACAGCCATTTGTTTAATATAGCTAAGTGGAGTGTAGCGTTCTGATGAGTAGAAAAAAATACCAGTTGGGAGGCTTGACAAGAGCTCATCTTTCATATCTTTTAAGGTCATGGCATGGATTCTTAGCATTACGCTTTGGCTGGAATCTTTGCCTGGAAGTGATTTCTTAATTTGAGAATGATTTGCCATCTGTAGACATTGGCAACAAAATGCAGCTTTAAATTAGAGCTCTTCAAGCCCTGTCGATTTACCTACTTACTCATTCTTTCCTTCGCTCGCGTCGATTTTCTGTCATTTAACTTCAAAACACAGAGAAAAAGCCAGGTGGCATTATCAAAAATTTGCCTGGAGATTTCCGTTCCTCGATCATAGATTTCATTAGGTATGTTTTCCCTGTTGCAAATTAATTCAGATAAAAGTGTTGCCAAATACCTTGGCACTCTATGGTACTTCCCACCACCATTTCCCTTAATCCCCTCTAAGCTTCCACTGACCACTTTCTCCAGGCCATTTAGGTTTGTTGATACAATTCCAAATTTTCTTCTGGCTTCCATGATCAGGAAGCTCAAAGATCAAACACACTTTCATATATTTTGGGTTTTGAATAAGTCCAAATCTACTAGGACATTTGTAATGAGCAGTAGCTATTAATAAATTCCTATGAAATGATCTCTATAGTCTTGTTTTAAAACCTTAAAATATTATTTAATCATAAAGATTCCATGGGTTTGGAAACTGATGTGAAAGCTGAAGGTATCTTCATCTGCTCATGATATCAGAGGCATCAGCTGATATACCTCATTTGCTGTTCCAAACATTAATTCATATGTATGCTGTCTCAGCTTTGGGGTTGCTGAGGAATTTAACCAGAGTTGGTGACTGACTTTGTCAGACTGATCAGCATGTGTGGAATTCCTCTGAACTTAGTAAAAATGGACTTCTTATGTTAGTATTTATGGCTCCCAAGGTCTTTGGCCTTTGTATTAGTCAAGTTTTGTCATTATATCATGTGATAGCTGCCAGCCTCAAAACTCTACTGCATTATTAAAATGAAGAAATGCAAACCTTATATTTTAATTAGAAGGGCTTCAAAGTTAGATTAAAAGAACATGTAGGATTTGAGATATTCTTATGATCGACTATGGCTAATGAAAATATAACATATAGAATTGAAGGTATGGATGACTGTAGAGCTAAGATTAGTTTGGGAAATAACCATAAATATGTTAACTTGAAAATACAAGTAATTTGGTTTCAGTAAAACAGGAGCTATAATCAGGAGCAAAAGTGTCATTGAAGTTCAAAAGTGACGTTTCTAAATATGTGTTTCCAAATAAATAGAAATACAATCTTGACAGTATCATACAAAAATAATTCTTTTATAAAAGCTTTCATTCAAATGAATAATAAAACATTCAAATAATCAACTTCACGAATTGTATTTCACTGATGTTTTTAGAAATTCAAATTAAATATGAATGAAAATTTCTTAGTTCTCCATGTTATTATCAAAAACAAGTTGAGGGCTATGCCAGAAATTGCAGTTTTTCAGCTTCCTACCTTGCAATCAGTGATACTCAAATAGAATGAACTGTGTGTGTATTTGGACCAAACTTGTAATGTTAATAGAATTACCTGGAAATACTTTTTTTCCTGTTTTCACTTATTCTTTTATTTTTGATAACTTTATTATCCTTAATTATAACATTGAGCAAAACTTATGATGGTGGAAATAGTTTTGCTCTAGAGGAAAGTTTTTAAAAACTGAACATATGTGAACACACAAGTAAATATTCATATTTATGTTTTCTCAAACTTGAAAATCATATCTACTGGTATTTTATCTGTTAGCTTTCATAGGAAGATGAAGAGAATCGGATGAAGTGTACTTAAAATTATTAACTATTATTTTAAATTTTAATTATACATGACTTAAAAAATCTGTTTTGAAGACCCAGCTCATCTTCAAGGCTCCACACTTCAACATAGAGACAACTGCTCAACCATGTTTATAGTGGCTCAATTCAAAATAGCTACATGTTGGATTCAATCCAAATGCCCATCACTGAACAAATGGATATCAAAGTTTTGGTTCATATACACCATGTAATTCTACTCAGCAGTAAGGAAAAAAAATAACATAATGTAATCTGCAGAAATGTGGATGGTTTTGGAACAAATCTTACCCAGCAAACAAACAAGAATAGAGAGAAAAACACCATGTATTTTCCCTTCATCTGTGGTTCCTATTCAGGTTACGCTTGAACACTAAGCAAACCTGAGATGCGAGCCATGAGACTGACAACGTGGATGGAAGGGAAGGGGGAGAAGGGAGGAATTGGAGTGCTGAGGGAGACAAACAAAAACTAAACCCATAATGAATCAATGCCATAGAATCTTTACTTTCAGATAGTAATCTCTTCAAGAAGATGGGGGAATGCCTGGAAAGAAGGGTCCTGAAAAGGCCGGGAGGAAGCCTAACCCTAATACAAGTGACCCTGGCCTATAACTCCCTGTTACAGAAATTGATTCCTTCCCACACTTAACTATTTTTCAGAGAGATGTATGAGGTCCCTAAAACAAGACAGGCTTTGTCAAAGCTCTTGATTAGCCACCCCAGGAAATAGATAAGACCCTAATGCTGAAGATACCACAGGCTGCTGTCACACAACAACAGGAGACCTGCTGGATCCAGAAAGGAAGCCAGCCAACTCTGAGATCGTTAGCCTGTTTAGTGCTACATAACCTGCCAGGGGAAATTGGTCATCAATAGCACAGGACACTGCATTACAACAGTGACCAATGGTCTGTGAGTTAAGAGGACACTGCTATACAACAGAGACCAGCAATGCAAGAAGTGCTCATCTGTGCAGTAGTGGCACTTAACATAGGCAGGTAATCAATGGCTCTCTGATTGGCAAAGAGATCTTCTCAAAGGCCAGAAACCCTTAGATGGAACCTGGATCCAAGGCAAATTCTTATGGAGACCAAGAAGCACTCTTCCAAGGGAAAACCCCCACTAATCATTAGCCTACAGAAAGGTTACACCTATTAAAATCTAGCCAATTTAACAATGTTTGTCTCACTTAACCTATACTGATCTCACTCTCCATTGGAGATTCTGTTTTTAGTTTTCAGAAGGCTGTGAGACTGTGGACAACCCAACTCCACCAACAGAATAAGGGATGGTGGCTGACAACCAGGCAGGAGATGAACCATCCCTAACACATCATCTAGGGCCTTAGTGAAATCATAGAATTGGTGAGATGAGCAAGAGTGCTGATTCCATTTCTCAACAACAGCTGGAGTAAACAGAGACCACTGACAGGAAACACAATCGGTGGTTATGAGTAGGCTGACCACACCTCCTAGTGGGAGTGAGCAGCGAACCAAGAAAGGAGCACTTGTGTAATGGAGGAGCCTGGGCCTGGGGGAGACAATCAACAGCTTTCAAATTCGACCAATTTTCCACTTAGTGAGGGGGACCCTTTGTCTGGAACTTGGGATTCAGGGCGATAGGCACTGGATCCCGTACTCTTAGGCTCCCAAGACAAGATGCACTATGGAACCAACTGACAGGGAGGCTACTAAAAATAGAATCCTGGTAATCCAAAAGTGTGTATATTTGTTAACCTACACTGATCTCACTCTCTGATGGAGATTGTGTTTGTATCTTTCAGGATGTAGCGAGAGTGCTGGCAACCGACCATAGGCCGATACCTGAGATTCTGGCAAGAGAGTGGCCACCACAGACATACAATGGAGGATCCAAATGGAACTCCGCAGAGAATGATGAGATGAACAAGGAGCCCACAGCCATAGCCATTAAATCAACACAGGCTTAGCCAGTGGAACAGAAACCAATGATTTTCGACACAAAGACCCCTAAGCTCACAACCTTAGAGCAAACTAATTACTCATCCACCACGACTCAGGGAACTGAGCTGAAGAGGGGGCAGAAAGATTGTGAGAACCGTGGTGGGGGAGATTATCCAGAGGCACGGCCAGGAGAACCTGGCTGAATACTAGGCTATCCATGGTCCCCTGTCACAAGGACTGATCCAGACGACCCATGGAGGAGGTTATCCAGTGGAGGGGGGAGGGGAATCGGGGATAGCAACTAATTGTTTGCCCACTAAATGTTGTAACTCATTATGGACAATAAAAATAAATAAATAAATAAATAAATAAATAAATAAATAAATAAATACAAAAAAAAAAAAGAAAAAGGGATGAGAGGGAAATCTGACTATAGTCGACAGACCTGAAGATATCTAAGCTAATTGGTTAATGTCAGATATTCATCTGTAAGGCCTCAAAATAATATATATTTCAGATATATATGAAAGTTAATTTAGGAAATACGTATTATAATGTAAAGCACCTAGAAAGCAAAAATCTCTAAGCATGTCAGTTTCTTTCTTTTCCTTTCTCCATGATGTCTGATCATTCGAAATAAATCTTGCCTTTTTTTCACTAAAAAAAAAAAGTGCTGATTCCACAGCAATTCAGACAACCTATGCAAGGTAATAGAGACAGACACCGAGGATATTCAAGAGAGTCCAAAGCAAAAACCAAGAGACTCTTAATAGCTCAACAGTAAAGCAGACTTAAAACTCATCCACCATGACTCAGCAAATTTTGTGGAAGAAGGGGCAGAAAGATTTTAAGAGCTATGTTGGGGGAGAATATTCAGAGACATTGCTCCCTCAAAAAAAATCCACAGTGTTTACTGATTGCACAGTTCATAGCCCTCCATCCCATGGAGCAATCCCACTTAGGAGGGCGCTCATGGGATTGGGGGCAGGGAGGAAGAAACAGGGGTACCAACACAAGACTTGTTCATACAGAGTTTTTACTTATTAACAATAAATAAATAAATAAATAGAATAGAATAGAATAGAATAGAATAGAATAGAATAGAATAGGGAAATAAGCATATAGAAATATAAGAGCATATGATTAGCCCTCATTACTATGCTTCAGCCTTATCATTCCTTTACTAAATTAGTAAATTAGTCTGAAAAGTGAGTAAATAATATTAAGTCAACACATAAAATTCTGTAAATTTTCTGCACATATTTTCAAAAAAATTGATTCCTTTAATAAATTCCATTTCCTTCTAAGATGTTTTGAAGCATTTTATTTGGAATTTAAACATCCAAGGGTTTGAAATTATCCAATGCATGCACACCAGAAAACAGGAGTCTTGACATCTCCATCAGCTCCCATAGAACTTTCTAGAACAATGACAAGGGGGGGAACCAACAGGGAAATGATTTCCATCTTAGTTTTGCTGATGGGTCATTAGACATGTTATCAAGCAGGGTATCACACAAGAATCAAAATCAATAGCCAGCAAGATGTACCCATGGATGACATACTTGCTCATAAATTTAGGGGGTAACTGTCTGCTCTCGGATTATATATTAGGTCCATTAAGAGGGGCAGAATTCATGCTTGGTGCTGAAAACCATGTCAAATCCTGTGACTTGGAAGGTCATAGAAACTGGTCAAAAACCTTCTAAATATATATGTTTATACTCTTTAATTAATGCTATTCTTTTTTTTTTCTTTTTGGTTAGAGAATCTTTTTACAAACAGGGATGAATAGTAGGGAGACCTAAGGCTAATGAAGATGATGGAAGAGAGAGGCCAGTGCTTAGCAATGAATGAGTCATCACCATCACACACACCAGGGATCAGGGAACATATCAGAGGAAGGAGCAGAGTGCTTATGAGCGCTACTCTCAAAGCTAGCCAGAGAAACTTCTCTATTGAGATGGTGGGAGACACTCGGGAGACCCAAATTTCATCAAAACAGAAAATAAGGGTCTGCGGAGAGCTCAAGACTGAACAACATATCATTACACCCTCCTCCAGGGCTCGGGAAATATAAGGGGGCAGGAAGAATGAAAGAGTGCCAGGGTAGGGAAGGGAACTTTCGGGTATGGTTCAGCATATCCATGGCTAGGCAGTGGTTACCAATTCCACCAGGAGACTGCACTGTTCTGAGCCCATCACCATTTCAACATGGAGGATGCAGGAGGACAAAAGCAATGGGGGAACAAAGCCTGCAATGACAATCTAGAAAGATGAGGGTCCTCAGAAGACAGGGTGTGAGTGGGAGGGGACAAAAGAGTAAGAAAGGACAGGAATACAATAAAAGTATGTCCATATGTGGAAGTTCATCATACATAAAATAATTCTGGCAACCTCAATTAAGAAATTCCCAATTTGATAATCTGGGATCAATTAAACTGTTCAAATCTTTTAGGACTCTGGTTAATAGATGTGCTTATTTTTTTATTGTCCATAATGAGTTACATTATTTAGTAGGCAAACAATGAGTTGTTATCCCCAATTCCCCTATGCCCCTCTCCCCATCACCAGTCATCTGGATATCCTCCTCTGTGGGCCGTCTGGATAAGTCCTTGTGACAGGGGACCATGGATAGCCTAGTAGCAGCCGGGTTCTCCTGACCCAAGTGTGTTGTTACTGAGGGGTGCCATGCCTCTGGATATTCTCCCCCACCAAGGCTCTCAGAATCTTTCCACCCCCTCTTCCGCTCAGTTTCCTGAGTCGTGGTGGGTGAGTATTAAGGCTGCTTTAATGTTGTGAGTTTAGGGGTCTTTGTGAATAGACATGATTATTTTTAAAAATGCCACTCTTAGTGACTAATGGGTTCTTATCCACAGGTGGTTAATAGTGCTAGCCCAAATGAAATTGTGCTGTAGGGTGACAGAATTTTGATTAATTTAAAAGTGTAATGATAATGTTGTTTCACATTCTCTGGCAATTTATTAAAAATAAACTTATGAGCACAACAGAAATTATTCACCTTTTATTTAAAATTGCAATCATTTTATTTGCATCTCAACACACATGAAGTTATAGTTTTGTTCTTCAATTCATTGTATGGAAAGAATTAGGTTAGCTATATGATGCTCCCAAATTCTTCAAGATAAAAAATATGGAAATAACAGTAGTTAGTATAAGGTAGCGACTATTAGAAGCGTCTCTTCATCCTACCATTCCATCTTCTCTTTTCTTATTATTTTTTCACTTCTTTCATTGTGGTTTCACCCGGTTTTCTATCTGCAAAGCATTTATTTTCTTTCTTAGATGTTACTTTATAAAAGATTAATAGCTATTTAATCTTTAGTGTGTGTGTGTTTGTGTGAGTTTGTGTGTGTGTGTGTGTGTGTGTGTGTGTGTGTGTGTGTGTGTATTGCATGCCTGTGTATGGGCCACTGCAAACAAACTTGATACTTAAATGTCACATATTGTGTGTCTGGCTTTATGTGGGTACTAGGGTACTTTGCAAACAAGTCCTTTTAAGCACTAAGCCTTCTCCCCAGCTGAGGAATAACTCTTTTCAGACAACATGCAATCTACATGTGACTGCTGTGAACGATGTTTGAGCACTTAATGGTCTTAAGAGACATAGGAACATCATAACATCTATACAAGTTTTGCTTTACTTGAGTTTTTATATCATTTGATTGTCTCAGAACAAAAGACTTGGTTTCTTTCAAGAAAGACTTCGTCTTTACCCTTGTAGAAGCTGAAATCACAGTGGTCAAATGCCAGTACAATTCATTTCCTGAATACCATTTTCACCATCTTTATTTCTTTGCATGTAAGAAATGGAGATTAAAATATGCAAAAACATCACTAAGTGTTTCATAATATATCTAGTAGCAGCATTACAGACACTCAATTCTTGTTCTCAAATTCCTGAAGATCTAGTCTCTTACCATTTGTAGATATGGCTATATGGAGTGAAACATATCTCAGGGGAAAGTATTGTTAATTGAAAAACTTTGAATTTTAGGAATTTTTAGTCGGTTGATAGTATGTGTGCATATTTCATATTTGGTATATAATAGGTACCCATTTAGATGCAAAATTACGACAAATCAAATAGCTTTTCAAGTATCTAAATTACAGGTGAATAATTAAGATGAGCAATTCACAGCTAATATTGGTGCCGGCATCATACTAAATGTTTTAAACGTGTTCACTTATTTGTTCTTATAAGCCATATGATTAAAAAGATATTATTATCTCTGTTTCCTGAGAAATCTGGAGCTGAGAGTTTAACTCCTTGACTGAAAGTTATAATACTCAATGGTGGTAATAGTCTGTGTGTTAATGCTGGTTTAGATTCACAGGGATACTCTTTGGTTTCAGAGTCCACAGACAAACCACTGTGCTCATTTAAATATATGAGTAAACCGGGAGTGGTGGCACACGCCTTTAATCCCAGCACTCGGGAGGCAGAGGTAGGAGGATCGCTGTGAGTTCAAGGCCACCCTGAGACTACATAGTGAATTCCAGGTCAGCCTGGACTAGAGTGAGACCCTACCTCGAAAAACAAACAAACAAACAAATATATATATATATATATATGAATAAAACCTTATAAGAATGCAGCATATTCCAATATGGTTATATTTTAAAATTCCCAATAAAATTATCTTCACAGGAAGCCCTTTTCCAATATAGCACTGATGAAAGTTTAGGTAAAAGGAGAAACTATCTCATTAAGAAAAAACTTATCCAATGCGATGGAGTCAGGAAGACAAAACTCATTCATTATTGAATGAATCAGTGGATGGTGTCATCACTGAGAGTAACAGTGATGTTGGATAAAGTACATCAAATATTTGAGATACAAAGGGGTAAATTACCAATTACTAAGATTCAATTCTTTCATTTGCTATTACTCTTTCAATGGCAAAACTGACATTGAGTAATACAGCCTCCAAACGTATATTTTCCTCCACACTTTGAGCAAACTCAAATGAAATAAGAAAAATCCCTTCATATAGAAAATTTTCTGAGTTTGATGGTTCCAGCTTTTTACATATGCTTCTGAACTCCAAGATCAGAAAGAATGAGTAAATATTCATGGATAAAATTTCCTATATGTTCTATTTGTCAATTTTTTAACAGTCAAAGCCTGCCAGGTATTGACTTATATTTTTGAGATTTTTTAAAATATTCATCTTATGAAGTCCTTTTTTTTTTCTTGTACTCATTATGGGTGTTCCCATGCCACCTAGCTTAGACAGTAGATGCTTCTTTCTGCTCTACTTTTTTTTTTTACTTACTGGAATCTTAACGTGGTCTCAAAGCAAATTTTTCAGAAACAAAATGTAATTCATAACACTATTACAATCTTTAGGTTAACAATATTAAAGATGGTATATATCAGCTAACACATATGAGGGACAGACAAGATTTTAATGTTGGTGTGATTTCCCTTAGAACTGTTTCCTGTAACTTAATGCTGCGTAGCCAAGCACTCACTGCCCTGTCTTTGTTTATGATGTCTTCCGCTCTGTACTCGAAACACACCTGTGCCAAGTGTCCTGGAATCCCCTGCACCTACACTTTAGACATATCAATAATAGTATATGTATGCACAGGAATTCAAACTGACCATCCCATTTCACTTGATAAGTTAATTGCAAAATTAAATGCAGTCATATCAAGTGAAATATGATTATTAGTATTCTATAAGGAATCTAAATTAGATTACGAAGAAAGAGTATCCCAGAAAGCTAGAAAAGAAATGAAATGTTTGACAAGAGGATTAGGATGAACTTATTTAAATACTAAATATAATGCTATTATTATTTTTGATGTAAGGTCTTTCTCTAGCTCAGGCTGACCCAAAAATCACTATGTAGTCTTAGGTTGGCCTTGAACTCATGGCAATCCTCCTTCCTCTCCCTCCAAGGTCCCTGGATTAAAGGTAGTGCCATACTGCCTGACTTCTAAATATAATTTTTAAACTTTATAAATTAATTTTTTCTTGAGACTTTTGGAAATAACTCTTAAGATCACTGTCATATGGATAAATATTTTGGGCTACTTAAAAGAAAATCTCTAAAGTGATTAGCTTAGAGAAAATGTTATGATTATGAGGATAAACTGACTTTGAATCCCAATCTTGTGGAATCATATATGAAAAAGATACAGATAGATAATTAAATATTCATTTGGGTACCACAGAAGCCAGTGGTATTGTTTTAAAGTTTGTCTGGCAATCTGTATAATATTTTATATTCATGTCTGAACCCTAAGCATTCATTAGCAAAATGTTAGATATTCAGATTTAAAACAAACAAACAAAAAACATGAAATGCCTGAGTTAACATTTAGTTTTTATGTGGTGTCTGGATTTAACACACCTGTCTTCTCTAGCTAAGAATGTTTCTGCTCTTTGCTATAGGTCTTGTGTACCTGAAACTTTCAGAACTGCATTGACTTGGTTGCAATGCAGACCGTTGTTTATTAAACTAAAGACACATGCAAGTTTTAAAATTTCTGTAAGTGGGGGAGATGACTCATCAGGTCAGAGTGTTTGCCCCACAAGCATGATGGCCTGAGAGGATGTGAATTTGATTGCCAGCAAACTCTTAAAAAGTCAGGTGTGTTTACTCTCTGCAGTAACCCCCATCCTGTGGGTGGGGGAGGGAGGCCAAAGGACTGCTGTGTCTAATAGCCACAGTGAATGAAAACCTTCATGACTCCCCAGGTTCAGGGGAGTGCTTCATGCACACGTGTACACACTATTCCTACCCACAGCACACCACAGGTTTTACACACACAACTCCCGACCGGAAATGTACCCCTGCATGCTACCAAAAAATATGGCTTTCAAAAGGAAAACTCTAAGCATAAGGAAATTTCTTGATTTGAAAATTATGGCATTAACACTAAGGATTGTTACTGTCTGCTTCAAAGAGAGAGATAAGCAAGCAGCATGATTATTTCTTGGGGGGGGGGAATAAGAGACTATCAAAACTAGCCTGTTCCACTTGATTAGTACATCGGTTACTTATTGTCAGAGTGAAATATATGCATAGAAGAAAGAGTGTGGTCGTGTGCACAAATAAAGAAAAGCCCAAAGTGCAAAATGGAACCAAGTAATGAGTTAAAGGTACGTTATGATTCCCTGATCCACAATTCAGTTGTGGAAGATTACATTGAAAGCCTAGAAATAGCTTATTCTCTTAATATCTTTATCTTAAAGTTGAGGAGATTTTATCTGAATTTATTTTAGACTTGCAATGTTACAAATCCTTGAGTAGCTAGTGTGTCTAAAATAAATAAATTTTATAACACCTTAATCTATCATTTACTCATGGTTTAGTGGGTTGATAGTGAAAATTGTACATTTTTAATGGAGCTTCTATCAAAAATCAAAAAGAAGAGAATTTACAACCAAAACAGGATCAGTTTTTGTTAGCTTTTATAACCCATAAGTTTCAAATGCTGTTTCTTATACCAAGTTGAAGTTAAAAAATAAAAACAACAGCTTTAAGTACATGTGTGGAATTACAGTTATGTACAGCCTAACTGTATTAAGGCTTTCTTCAGAACATAAAAAATATAGCTTATATATTAAACACATTTCACAAGTATACTGAGAACTTTCTTGGAAATACAAGAAATGTTGTGGTAGTTAGTTCTACAATGCTGGGATGAACATCCAAACCTCACTCAGCTTTACAAGAGGAATGGAATTTATTCCAGTTTACAGATACAAGGAAGATCTATTTATGGTGGAAGAAGTTGGCTCCCATTCATTAATTCAAGCAGAAAGAGAAACCACCAGCAGCCAGCAAACAACAACAACAAAAACAAAATCTCCTACAGAGCTCAGACCTCTCTGTATACCTTCGGGATAGAATTCAGATCTGTCTCCTGTCTCCCGCACAGCTTTGGGCTGGAACCCAGGATCTACCTGTTGCCACATGTGACACCTCCTCCAGGCAGGCAGCTGGATACTCGCATTACAAACTTTAATAAAATACCCAAGTCTATGGGGGACACATATTCAAACTACCAAAAATGAAAAATAATCCACAGATTTCCAGATTCAGGTGACCTAAAATCGTATTATTCATCCCACTGTGATTAGGTTTAGAATTATTCAAGCTTTCATGTTCACTAATTATGTGTTTTATAGTAAACCAGTGTGTTAAAACTGCTTAGTTTTAGAAATGGGTGAAACAAAGCTTAAAAGAACAGCAAGTAAATCTTGCAATATTATTTTTATCTATAATTTCCTTATTAGATGATGTTGAAAATTGCAAATTTGCTTCACCTTTGGAAATAAAACTGTATATAGTTTTCATGATTTAATATGATCACATTCAATCTCATACTCAATTGATACAGAATATAGGAAAACATTGAGTTATTTTCAAATTAACTATTTTCTCTCTCTCCAAATATAATTACAATGTGGAGAGAAGAAGACAATAAAATATTTTAAACAACTGATTTATCTTTTAAAAATATTTTTTGTTTATGAGAGTGAGTGAGAGAAAGAAAATGAGAATGGTTTATCTTAAGATGCTGAAATCTGTATTAATGGAAACTCATTATTAACTCATTTTTAAATACTGACCACCCTCTTCATTTAAAACTATATGTTGTTATGAGTAACTGTTCTATTCAAATGTAGTCCTAAGAAAATTGATCAAAGGAGTATGAGTCTGCTCTACAACATTTTTACTACATTTCAGCTTGATATAAGTGCATGGTGTTCTTATATTTGGTCAGGATAGGTTTCTAAAATAAGGGGCCTAAGAATAAAAGAACAAGGACACATACTGTGTTTACTTTGCTGTTCACACCTTTTAGCTTTTTCCATATTCGTTCCATAGTATCTTAGGAAAGTCTCAAAATTTGCAGAGAAATAGACTTAGTAACCAGCTTGATTCATTTAGCTTAATTATGATCCTCTGCTTCAGGAGAGAATCTAAAATACTCATCCACAGAAATTCTGCTTCCCTGATCATCGAGGGAAGTTCTCTTTGTGTCTGAAGAGCATTGTGGTAGTAAGGTTGTCCCTTCAGTCCCCAGAAGAGCACCTGACACAGGAGATGTTCCAAGCAGCAGAGAAGAGCTGTGGGTTGGAAGGATTCTGATGATGTCAGGGATGGGACTGTAAAGTCAACCTTTGTGTTTCCATTTCAATTGTGTACTGAGGAAGGAAAGCATTATATTTATTACCTGAAGCAATTTGCCTTTAATTTTACTCACTGTGAACAGAGCTTTGCTACATGAAGCTATTTATTCACATTGAACTGGAAGTGCTGATGAGTTTGTTACAGGTATGGATAGTTTTAAGAGCATTCTTTACCTTCTGTACCAAAAGCATGAGACATCAAAACAAAACCACAAATAAAAAAATAAACCTCATCCTCTTTTCTGTCAAATTGCTTTTATTTTTTTTTCTTACTTGATTGAATTTGTAAGAGGCTCCTATTGATTTCAACTCAGAGAAGTACTGGAATTCACCCTCACGTACTATCAGCATCTCTGTGAAAGTCATGGCATACCATCTGTGAACTCATTATGCCTTCACCTTAAGGGGAACACTCTCATTTTTCCTTGTTATTGCTAAATTGCACATCAAATTGCATTCCATGCATTTGTGTCATGTATCAGTGGTAGTTAGTATTGCGTATGAAGAACAACATAGAAATGAAACAATGGAAAAAGTTACAACAGAGACTAACAAATATTGATACATTTCTAATGACAGAAACCAGGGTCAATTGTTTTTGGAAAGGAGGAAGCACAGTCTATTTCTCTGGAAGTTCAAGGCTGCTATTAATTCAAGGCTGGCTTCATCATCCCAATCTAACCTTTGTTCTTCACTTTTGTTGTTGTTGTTGTTTGCTTTTTTGTGCCATCCTTGGATTTGGTTTCATCCTACAACTGGTGGTAAGGAGGTTGAGGAAATCTGTGTATCCAGTCAAAACATTCCAAATACAAAGGCAGCTTAGGCCTGCCATTTGCCTTTTTCATAGGAGAAAGAAATTTTGCATTTTTCCCAAAGTTACTCCATGTTTACCAGGCCTGCGAGTTTAACATTTGCAATTCTAAACTCCCCCAGGCAAGGGAGATGTCATTTTCACAGTTTTCCTGGCACACTCTCATGTGTTGTGCATTGACAGATTCAATGAATCTCGGAATTAAAATATCCAGAAAAAAAGTCTCCTCGGTTCTCAAAATGTACACTTTTTTCTATAACCATTCCCTTAACAATTGAATAGAATAATTATTTGTAAAACATTTACATTGCATTAAATGGTATATGTGTATTAATTAGCTTCCCTTGTCACAATGTCAAAATAATTGGCAGAAGCAACTTCAGGAAGGAACCACTTATTGTGATTCAAGGTAGAGAATATAGTCTATCATGTTGGTCAGCAAGGTAGTAGAAACAGCTCAATTTTTGGTAACAAAATGTGGGGTGGATACTTCTCACAGCCAGCGTAGTTGGTAGGGAAGCTAGAACTCTACTGGCATCAGAAGCAGTGATAACTTCCAGAGGCTTGATCTTAAAGGCTCCTGGTCCCAGCTAAGCACCATTTGTCAAAGGTGCTCAACCTTCCCCAAATCCCATGACCACTAGGAGACCAAGCATTCACATACATGAGCCTTGAGAAGGCTGCAAACCCAATCCATAGCAAATAAACTAGAAATGTTTTAAAGTATGCAGAAGGAAGTGTGTATGTTGTAGCTAAAAATTATGGCAAGTTATGATATGAAAAACAGAAACAGAAAAAACGAGACTATGAATTTAAAAAAAAAATCCCATGTTCAGGAATCTCAGTAGAAGGAACATGTTTTTAGATAATTTTATACAATATTAAAATTTAAAAAGGGGAGAAAGACAAATTAAAGTTAAATCGTAGGAGTATTTAACTTTTTAAAATATTCTGTATCTTAAAGTCACAGTGTATTTAAACCATTTTAATCTACCATATACTATCTTGAAAAGACCATTTAAAAGTTAAAGTTAATTGACGAACATTAGTTTCAATCCAAGCAGATGTTTTCTCACTTAAAATATTTGAATTCTTTTGGGTTCAAATTGTGCTTTAAAGGAAATGTGCAATTTTACTCTTTCATATCTATTGTATATGGGGCCCAGTATATTGCACAAAGTTAAAGCAACTTTAGTTTGGATGGGCAAATGTAATTCTGTGTTAAATTAATGAGTTACTGAGCTGTTTTCACTGTTTGTGACAGACCACATCTTCATGAAAGACATTATGGCACTGTCACAAATGAAAGCTGCAGAAAAAAAAGGTCTGCCTAACTTGGAAAATAAACTCGGTCTGTGAGTTACTCATACAATTTATTTTCAGCAAGAAAGTACTTGACCATTTTGTAACTGTAAAATGTCTAGTGGGAGAAATTAAATTATTGACCCCGAGGCAGCAATTTTAACAGGAAGAGTGAGTTCACATTCCCAATCATTAATCAAGGAGCAAGTAAAACTTTAAGAGAAATAAATTTCCAGGACAAACTTGAAGATTGAAGTAATCTCCATCATGCACTCATTTAAAAATGGTCTCACTTGTGAGTGGTTTGCATAGGACACCAGCTCTTGTAAACTACAGGCAAGGCCATCATCATAAACCATGTGAGGAGGCACAAACCTTCATCTTCTCTCCAGATTATCTTGTTGCAACAATCCCATGTCCTCTGAAGTCATATTTTATTTCATGAATGAGAAATGAATTGGACAGATGTGTCCCTCCACCTCACATCATAAGTTTTCAAAATGAGAGAGACAGAGACAGACAGAGAGAGAGAGAGAGAGAGAGAGAGAGAGAGAAGAAAGGCAAAGTATGAATCCAAAAACTATGCTAGTGTTTGTATATGCATGCATGTATGAATCCATTTAACTTATACTTCAAAATGATGATTTTAGATGGCTCATATGCTCAAGCATTGGTAAATAAGATAATATACTGAAATATAAAAACTTGTTATAAAAATAATAAAGAATAAAGTGTTATAATACTCAAATAATTTACTGAGAAATTTGAATATGTTGAATTTATAGTAAAGTTAGTAAGATCTTACGGAATTAAGAATTCTTGATTTCTAACAGTCATTGTTCTAATCCTCTTTCAGGCATTATAACAATTTTTTGAGTTCTAGCGATATATAATTGTGAATTAAGTTAAATAATTCAATTTTGCCTATTCATTACTTGTCTCTTGAATCATTTTCATTCCTTGGCTAAGCTTTAGATGTATTCTAGCTTTATTTTTCTCTTTCTTCTGTTAGTATTAAACTATTTCAATACTAATGAACTATATAACCAGAATAATGATTAAACAATGGGCTAATAATTCAAACATCATGGGCTGGTAAGGTTTGGTAACTAATCTTTACATCAAATTTAAATGATAGACATGCCTACATTGGAATGTAACTGTACATGCAGTTAATTATTGAGAGATTATGAAATGTATAAAATAATTCAGAATGTTCCAATTTAGTTACAGTACTATAATATCAATTCTTGTTGGTATTATTAATCGTAGCAGTATTATATTTCATGATAGATACATATAGAAATAAACCAGAACATTAAATGTTATATATTTCAAAATGATGGAATGTTTAAGTTGTATTAGCAAAAGGAAAGAAAACTAATTTTCAACATTCTTTTTTTATTCATTTCTCTTATTAAAATTTTCTTTCCTTTTTGTTTTCTTTTAATTTTTTTCAAAGTTATTTTTAAGAATTAGGATTTTCACAGTAAGATCTAAACTAGGTTTTAAGTCTTTAAAATATATATTGAACACAAGGTAGGTAATATAATGAACATCTATGATGAAACAAGGTTTTTTTAAAACCAATAATGCATAAATGTCATAAAATTGTTACTTTCATACAGCAACATCTAAAGGAAGCCGTAGGCATCATCTGGTAAGAGGGGCCCTGAGTGTGGTGTGAGGAAGCCTAACCCAAGAAGAGAGGCTCTGGCCTATAACTCCCTGTCCCAGTGATTGGTTACTTCCCACACTGAGCTGTTGAACAAAGAGACACAAGAGATCCACAAAACAAGACAGGCTTATGTTAAAGCTCTTGAATACCCTTCCCAGGCCAAAGGTAAGACCCTATTTCTGAATATACCACAGACTGTCATCACACAACACCTAGAGAAACTGTTGGATCCATAAAGGTAATCTGTTCCCAGATGGTAGCCTGTGTATTGCTGGAAGGCATTATATGAGCTGCCCAGGGAAATTGGCCAATGATATTCCAAGAAAGCAGAGGTCATTGTTAAACACCATGACCCAGGTTACGAAAACGCTGAGGATACTGCTCTATGGCAGAGACCAAAAATTCAAGAAATGCTCATCTGAGCAATAGTGGTGCTAAACATAGGTGGGTAATCAACAGCTTGCTGACTGGCTAAGAGATTCGCTCAGTGGCAGGTAACCCTTAACTGAAACTGGGATCTCTTAGGGAGACCTCGGACTTGGGCTCCAAGGAGAAACTTCCATTAACCAGAGATTTAGTAAGAGTCTACACCCATTATAATCTTCCCAAATTAACAATGTTTTTCTTGTGTAATCTATACTGATATCACTCTCCATTGGAGAATGTGTTTGTATTTTTCAGAAAGCAGTCAGAACTGTGGACAATCCAATTCCACCAATAGGACCTGTGGGGATGGCTGACCCCTAGGCAGGAGCTGAACCAGTCCTAATTTACCATTTAGGGTCCAAGGGAAACCTTTGAGGAAGTGGTGAGATGAACAAGAGACCTAACTGTACATCAAGTCAGATAAGCCTTGAAAAAGTAATGGAAACAGACATGAGGATACCCAACACAGTCCAAAGCAGAAAGTCAGAGAATCTTAAGAACTTAACAATCAAGCAGACTTAAAATTCAACCACCATCCAACCATGACTCAGTGAAGTTAACAGAAGAGGGGGTGGAAATATTTTAAGAGTCTTGGTGGGGGGAGAATACCCACAATCACCCCCCCTTTGGCAACAACACATAAAGAAAATAAAAAAATCTGACTATGGTTTACACAATTCATAACCCCTACCCCATGGACTGGTCGAGCAATGCCACTGAGGAGGGCACCCAGTGAGTGGGGGATAGGGAGGAGGGAAATAAAGGTACCATAACAGGACTTTTTTCATAAAATGTATCTAATAAATACAATTTAAACTTATTTAAACTTAATATTAATTTAAAACAATATTTTTTAAAAGGTGAGTTAATTTCAACTTAATCTACTTAATAATATTTCATCATGGATTAACAATAAACTACATGTAGAATATAGTGATAAATAATTGATATCACTATTATATCAATGAATAATTTATTATGATTTAATTCATTATATCATATAGATGATATATAATACATATATTGTATATATGATAATTTATGATAATATAGTGTAATTCCAGATTTAATTTGAAAATCAATAATATGTGTTAGAATCCTCAAGCTATTTGAGGCAATGAGGTCTTACAAGAGCAGGAGTATTATAAGGAAGGAAAAAATAAGCAAATGTGCCAATATTATAAAAATTGATATTAATATGTTAAGCCATTCATTAAGATTAGTCTATACTTTGTTTGCTTTATAAGATTTCCCACTAAATTATATATATATATATATATATATGTGTATATATAAAACATATAAGACTATTGCATTTATTGTGTTTCAGTGTTTTTTCCAATAATTCTTTTCCAACTTTGTTTTGATTCTCTAGGCTGTGTCATATCTTTTCTTTGCTAAAGATATACTGATCTGTTTCTGTGCTTTGTAAACAATTGATTCCTGAAGACACAGGCATTTTTCTCAGTTATCCTTGATCTGACGACAGCCAGACAACTTTTCATCCTCGTTTTCTTTAAGCACTGTGCTAAGAGAAACCAAGGCAATGTTTGGCCTTCAGTATAAAATCAGATGAAAAGTAAAGTTGGTTGGACAAGAGGAGATCTTTCCATCATCTCTAAAATTATGAGAAGGAAAAAGCAATCCATTTTTTTATCAACTGATTATATATGACAGTTTCTGCAACTCTATTATGATTGTTGGCATGAATGATTGTATAGAATATAAACAAATGATGCTTTTTTCCTCTCTCTTCTTTCCTCAGATGTTATCTCATTTTTCTTTATCTTCGTCAAACAACCTTGCTTGCTACTTCATCAATAAAACAGAAGTGTGATGACAGATTGTTATTCTAAAACTTCCGTTTTTATTGTGAGGGTTAATTTTGATTTTAAACTTGATTGGATCTACAGTGCTCAGGAGCATCTATGTTTGTCACGAGGCCAGTGTGGAATATCAGCACGACTAACACCTTTTAGATCACAGACAACTCCATCAAGAATTCCAGGTGCCTGGTGGGGGGAATGTAGGACATGCTTGTCTTGCTAGCTTCTGGTCATTCTTTGAAATTTTCTTGCTGTTCTTTCCATTTGCAATTGGAATGTTTATTCTGTGCCATTGTATATTCAAAGTATGTGACTTGTCAATGAATTTTATAAGTGCTTTCTGTTGAACAATTGCTTTGAGTCCAAGACACTGGACTTCTAAAGGTTGTTGTGATCAGTAAACAACATGGGACCTTTGAAGTTAGACTGAATGTATTTGGCATTTTTAATGGTCTTTAGACCATGGCACCAAGAGGTATAAGAGTGGACCTAACAGTGTGATGTTTGAATGTCAAGTAGGCTCTGGCGAGCTTATTCCTAACTCGATTTGATCTCAAATCATCAAAGAAACTATTTGCTTGGCATGTCCGTGAGAGATTTGATAAATTGGGTGAAATGTGTAAGAGCCACCTAGCTTGGGTGGCTCTATTCCGTCGACTGGGTCCAGCTTCAATACAAGGGGAAAGAGAGCTGATCACTAGTGTTCCTCTCACTGTGCCTCCTCATGCACTTCAGAAGCAGTGGCTCCTACTGCCACGGCTTCCCTGCCTGGACCCTGTCAGCCAAAACAAACTCCTCCTGACTTGATTGTGCCAGGTGTTTCAGTGCTCTGATGAGAAATGTTTCTAATACATCCATTTTTCTTTGCTCCTCATCTCCACCCAGCACTTTGATCATAGAACTCCTCTTTGACCTTCTCCTGTGTTCTCGCCCATCTTCTGCTCCCTTCCTTTTCTCAAATTGGCCCATTTCTACTCATGTCTTTTAAAAAATCTAGATTCCACCAATGTGAGAAAATGTTGTTATTGTCCTTCTGAGTCCAACATATTTTGATTAATCTGACCATCTCCAGCTCCGTCTTTTTTTATTTGTTTTTATCTCCCTGCTTTGACTTCCTTACAATTAAGGGCTCCAGGTTGGAATCCATGTGCCATTTGTCAAGCATTTGTAAGGTTAAAATTCCAACCAATCTACCAGTATTAGTGAAAATCCCTACCTAGATTTAAAAGTATTCATCTTTTTAACCTGCTTATACTCCGACATACTGACTGGCATTCTAGTTGCCTCTTGTGATTCCAAAATAGCCCACAAACCTGTCTTTTTTTCTCGTTCTTGTTCACTCGGTTAAAACAACTTCCTATAAAAAATGTGGAGTCATACTTGAATCCTATCTCTCCCTCACTTTGCAGATTAATTTGAAAATGAATTTTGAAACAGTCTGTACTGCACAACACCTGCATTCAGTTATGTCCACATCACCAAAAATTCTCTATTGTTTTAAATATACTCTCAACTCTATTCATCTGTTTCTGGTTTCACAAGACAGTCCTTCTGATGGACACTTTGATATGCAGATTCTGATGAGGCTCCCTGTGCAGATATTTTGGATTAATGGTGGGAGGCTTAGGGATAGACAGAAGGCAACATGTTGAGGAGGTTCTAATTGAAAACACAGCTGGTTTCACTGGGATGTCTGGACAAGGAAAAAGGTTTTAAGGAAATCCCAAACTTTATCACGAAAAGGCTATGTGTGCCAATGGTAAAGCTTTCAGTGAGAAATATTTCTGCAGTCACAAAACTCTGAAGAGCCAGAAATGTCAAAAGCTGTCTTAATGTCTGCCGACTATAACCTGTGACTGAGGCAGCATGGTCCTTTTTAAAGTAACACATGTCCTGGCATGACAAAGCCTGTGTAGCACATCATGTCAGTTCTCTGCCAAGAATGTCTGCTTAATTTTCCTTCCAGAATTGGAGCCATAGAATGTGTAATGTCTTTCAGTTGTCTGTCATGTCTCAACATGTCTTGGACGCTGATATTCTGAAATATTGTGTTGCAGGTCATAGACGTAACTGCAAATTCTGTGATCTTCTCTGCTCTTTCTGTTAAACATTTAGCACAAACTGCCGCTTTATGGATTGTGAGCAGCCTGTACTCTGTCTTCTCTGAGCTACTCTTCTCCAAATGTCAAAGTCTACTTCCATATTGCTTTCATGATTTTATTGATTATATAATGCTGCTCATGTTAACGACTATGATCTCCAAGGCTTAACTTCTGTGGTAGTTTTCATTTACACATGTGCACACGCACATACACATGCACACACCCAGAAATATGAATATATACAAAGACATACTCTTCGGAATTGTCTATGAAATATAAGAACTCTCTAAAAATAGACTTTTTTGGAATGATCTTGCTTGCTGTAGCCAAGCCTGACCTATAATTCACCATGTGGTCTTAGGCTGACAAATCACAGCAATCCTTCTCCCTCTGCCTCCCGCGTGCTGGGATTAAAGATGTGTGCCACAAGGCCTGGCCCATTTTCTTTTCTTTGTTTGTTTTTTATATATTTTTTCTTCTGAAAACTCAGTCACTATAACAGTAACCAGGAAAAAGCCACCATTTAAAACATAAAATGAATGGACGAAACATACTGAAATAAAATTAGTTTAAAATATCATGCATAAAAAAGCAAATATTGCATAATATTTTTCGTAGATTTGAAAAAAGCTCATTTTCTAATGAATTTATTTAGATGAACTAATTTTTCTGCTATGTCTTAAATATTAGTATAACTTTCAATGTTGTTAAGAAAATATCATCATAAATTAATTCATTTTACATTTTTAATTTTTTTCTGATACCAAGATACTTTGCAAGACAGTGGAAAACATATATAAATTGCTTTTTTTTATTATTTATTATCATGGAAAAGGTTCATAGATAAATTTGGGAAAATATAATTTATATGCTAATATACTTATAGCTATATTTAAAAAGGAATAGGCTGACAGATTAAATTGAGAAATGAGGAAGCTGATTCCAATATAAATAGATAACCCATTATATAAATGTTAGATTGAACATAGTAATGAAAAGCAAAATAGAAAGATATACAAGGTGAAAAGGATTTTATTCTGTTGCTAAAAGAAGCCAATTGCCATTCAATTGTTCATAAAAAGAGAAACATAACTAGGCAGTTTTTGAAAATAAATGATGTTTAAACAATTAAGGCATGATAATGTGGTTGACAATGAAGGTTGTGGTTTTGTTGTATAACCTGAGGGGCCAGTTTTAAGTGCAAACTACTGTTATTTTCTAACAAATGTTCCAATAACCACTGAGAATCTATGGAATGTCTATCTAAAGTAAAAGAAAAACTCACAAAGCTCTCCAGTAAATTAAACTTGGCTTTGATTCTTGCTAATATTCTAGGTTACACTGTAACCGACTATAAGACCTGCAGAAAGCAAAAATGTAACTTTAAATTTAGAGTGAGGATTTTTTAATAATAGGGAAAAACAAGTTTGCAAGATGCAGAAAATTTTGGTGTCTCTCATTCCAACCAATTATATTTGGATTAGGAAATGCTGGGGTATTTGTCGTTGTTGAATACTCTTGTTTAACTAATTGTGCCTGATCATTAGCTTTTCCAATTATGGTAATGATAACTAGGTCATGGAAAGACACTAGTTTATGAGTAACAATTTAATTCTTATGAGATGACAGTACGCCCCATTTCATGTCAAGTTTAAAGCAGACTCTGTAGGGAAAGAATAAAGCTAAACTTTTTTTCATAAATACTGATTTAATGTTTGTAATTAAAATGCTGAAGTTTTTGAATGTGAGCTACCATTTTATTAAACAGTCCATTATCTTTACTCCATATATATCAAAGTTTTTCTGATTCTTCCTCCCAGATAAATAAATAAATAAATCTTATTTTAACAAAAGGCATGGATTTAATAAATGCGGATTTGTGAGAAAGAAAATTCTTGCATTAATATTTTAGGAGCATATTTTTAAAATAAAGCTTTTATGATTTAATGAAATTGAAACAATTTAAAATATCTTGGCTTCATTTGCAGAATGATATAGACACTCTCAATATCCACAGACGTCAGAAATTAAACACTGTCCTTTCTTAGAGTGTCAACACTTTACAGTCCAACTTCCACTTCAGATGTGCTGATATGTGAATGTATGGTTTATCTGTTGTTGGTCACTGAAAGTTGGAAGCAGAGTTCGTTCTCAAAAGGTGCTGATATCCTTAGTCAGGAGGCAGAAATCTCAGTTAGTTCTTCCTTTGTTTTGACAGACTGTCTCATTTTCTCACTATTATCTTTTGGAGGTCAAATCCTTTTCATCACCTTTCCAGTATGGGCTTAGGGAATGATCAATTCCATTTTTGTCTTTTAATAAATAACCATCACGGTAAATATGTCTTATTTTCAGATTAGCCTGGTCAATGTTCTGATGCCTTCTTTTCAAATTCTATTTTGCAGTGGCATCATTACTAGCATTTTGTTTTCTCTAGCAGACTCCAGTTTTATAAATCACCTTTTTTCTATTATTTGGATCAACCATAATAAAAATTAATCATGCTTCAATCTACTGTTTAAAACTTTCCCTTGCTCAAGAAACAGAAAACAATCATAAAACACACACACACACACACACACACACACACACACAAAAGTCGATATAAGCATAGTTACTCATTCTGACATCCTAAAGAATGTGACCTAAGATTTTGTTGTTGTTGTTGTTTACATGTGCATGTGTGTCATATTTATAGTGTGCATATACATATGTGCACACCATTTGCCAGCAGGTGAAATTCAGATGAGAATGCCCTGTGTCCCCTCTGTATCACTCACCTACTTGTTTACTTATTGATTATACATTGAATATATCTAATTGATTCTAATGCTTGCTGTTTCTACAATCCCCAGGGATTCTCTGCTTCCTACAGAACTGGGGATGGACATGTGTGGCCACACCCAGATGTCTCAGACCCTCATCTTTACCCACTGAGCAAGCTCAATCTGGATTTGGGAATTTTAAAATTCTTTGTTAAATTCATTTTTATCTATTAGCCAACATGATAAAATTCTATTCCTTTTGTCTCTCAATTCCAACTTGTTAAAAAGCTACAATGGCTCAGAATAAGAAGCCAAATTCATCCTGTGTAAGGTGCCTTACAATAAAAAAATATATAAAAACTTTAGCACCTAGATATCAGTCAACATTCTACCCAAATGGGAGCAGACTATCTAACATTTATTAATTATTCAAAAGGATTTGAATACAGCAACAGGAAGCATTTTTATCTAATAAAATCAAAGTTATCTTCCTCCCATTTTATTCACAGCCCCTCTTATGAGAGATAGAACGTATCTCATTAGATGGGAATTTATATCCTGAATCTGCACTATCGCGTGTGCTAAGATGGTGGTATCGATACATAACACTGATTAATAGTCTTCTCTAACCTCATATATTTTAATATATATAAAGTTTTGTAAAGGCATATTGCTATATGATAGAAAGAAGGAAAGATTAAAGGAAAGAAGGAAGGAAGGAAGGAATGAACAAACGAAGAGAGAAAGTAAGAAAAGGAAAGAAAGAAATACGTATATAAAGTATCTACAAATTATTTTAAATAACATTTCCATATAAAGGACCTGCTCCTAATATCACAAACAAGGTGCTTGAAATTGGTTAGGATCTGGAAGAGTTGGCACATTAAAGACGCTGTCAGAAGAAAAGGAACTGCTTTCCCTGTAAGTTCCATGGTATCTGTCCTTCAGTCAGAAGAGCAATGCAGTTTCTCTGCAGCCAAGTCTGAATCAGTGTTGACATAAATTTATTATGTACTCAACATTAAGAGCAATATTCTTTTTATAAAGATTGTTATCTTGGCCTCAAAAATTAAGTGTCTTTTACCTTGGTTTATCTGCAATTTCATGTGTGAGAGATGAGGAGGGACCCTGCAGCATATGGTTGTTGGAGTACTTAACTTTGGCATCTATTTAATCCAATGTTATAATAGATTTTACTGAAATGGAGTTAGAAATGTTGAACAAAGAAAACACATTTTATTGGTATTTAATAATCTGAAAAAAATGGAATTTCTTTATAAGTATGAATTCAAAGAAACAACCTTTTAAAAAAATTCTGTACTTTCTGAAAACATCAGATGCATTAGTTTCTAGACTCTGAGAAATCTGCTGAAATAGTGGTAATGACTATCTGGGAGTCAGACACAACAAAAAAAATCTACTTTCTCTCTAGAATTTCACGCCATGATCATGGCCTCAAATCAATTCTAAGAACAGTGCTTTACCCCCATTTACTGCACCATCAATTCTCTTTTCTTGGTTGCTGGAGAGAAGTCACAAAGAGAAAAAAGACAGTTTAAGCAAATTTTATTTGAATTTCAAAAAATAAAAGAGGAATAGTCACCAAAAATCTGGGATACACTAGTTCAAAGAATGACAGTACTACAAATGAAATTTTGGTTTTCTATATTTTTCACATTTTTATTTTTGCTTACATATTTATTGAATCCTAATGTTAGTCAGTAATTAGTAGCATGCTTTATAAGTCTAGATGGCAAAGGATAATGTGACACATGTGGTACTTGACACAGAATATTACTTTCATAATTAAAACACATGTGAGATGTGCATGCTATCATGATTAGATATATTTGATATGCCCCCTCTAGTTTATATTATGACTTTTAAAAAGAAACAATATTTTCTTTATAATAATACATAATTTCCATATTCTAAAAGGGTAAAATGGACTTCCAGAAGGGAACTAACTGCCAAACATATTTCTGTTTCTTAAATTCTGTTTTCACTTCTCTTATTACCATTAAATTATATATATATATATATATATATATATATATATATATATATATATATATATATATATATATATATAGAGAGAGAGAGAGAGAGGAGAGATAGACATAGAGTGATAATCCTTATTGCCCCAAAAGAGTCCCCCATAATTCATAACACACATTCTCTAGTCTTCAAAAATATCGTCATGAAAAAGGGAAAGATGGATAAAAATATAAAATATTCAAAGAGAACAATTAAGTAAAATATATCTCAGATTAGAGAAAAATTTATAGAAAAACTATAAAGTTATGAATAATATTTCTAAAATAAATGTATCCAGGAAGTGGTCAGCCACAACTTGATACAATGACTAGTTTGATACTTGGAAATCATAATATGTGATAAAATTAAAGAATCAAAATATAATTATTCTGAGAAACAAGTTGGTTATTGCAGAGGACATATTGCATCTCAGAATAGTTATTTTTTAAATTCATTTATTTCCAAGCTGAGATGGAAGAGAGTCAAACAGACAGAATGGGCACCCCAAGACCTCAGCATCCAGAGTGCTAGGAGGAATAAGGGTGAGTGACACCATGAGGTCTCAAAGTTAGTAGTTTCTTAAATGATGTTTTTTAATATTAAATAACAACTGTCGAATATATATATTCAAGAGGTCTGAACAAGGTCTCTTTTATTACCATATAACTCAGCATCAAACGAACTTTCAAAACCCAAAGGAGACTCATAAATTGTTGTAAATAAGAGGATAAAGAACGAGGGGATGAATGGCTGAAAGATAATTATCATAATAGGAATGTAGTGGAAACAGATAAAAACCCACACATTAAAACAAAATTATCTCTCAGACATTGAGGTTGTATTTAATACTTTTTTACAGTACTATTTTGGAACTCTTAAATTGTACTATGCTACATCCCCACAATTAAAGTTTCACTGTTTTATTCTGTAACTACTATCTTCATGCAAAATCAGACAAGTAGATTATAGGGAAGCATACACAGTATGTCAGCAAGATAGATATATGTAGGATCAAATCCAATTGGTGCTATGTTCAGTGTGATTCACAGGCAGTTCAGAAAATTACTTATTGAAATGTCATGTTTAGAATTTACCTCATTTTTTCCTAATAATTAGTTTTTTGAACCTGACTTTACCAATATTCAAACAGATTCTGGATATGTTAACTTACTTAGTAGATTTGAAAAAAAAAAAGAAAACTCAAACAATGCATTTGCTGAAATAATCATCTATGAACACCTCAGCACTTGATAATGATGTATTTTGTATAGCCCAAATATATGCCAATAACGTATATATTGTTTTGTTTTATTTAAAATGTAGACACTTGTGATATGTCTATGAGATATGTGTGAATATCACTGGCAAATTTTCCAAGCAGCCTCATTTAGTGAGATATCATATCATCTACTATATTTGCAAAATGAGGATTAAACTTGAATGTTTGAAATTTGTTATTTTGCTAAGGGGAAAATTTAGGATTTGGGAAAAACTTCTGACAGTTTCAGGATTTAATGATTCTGTGCTATTTCTGTGCCAAAATAACAATTTACTCTTTTATTTTCTAGTCATTACTCTGGTTCAGATGGCAGGGTTACAGCAAGACTTTCCACCTCAGAAATGATGATGCATGCACTCAACCTTACCTTACAGCCATCCAAAAACATACTTTGCACTGCTTTGGTAGGTAGAGAATGTAATATGAGGAACCACATAGAAAAGTCATCATTGAATTTGCTAAAATATAATCAAACAAAAATCTCTTTACTTTGTATCCCATTATTTAACTATCAAAAATAACTTTGATGAGAAGTGTTTGTCTTTCTGACTCCAGGTTTATCTCACTTAGTATAATTCTTTCCATATCCACCCATTTTACTATGTATTTTATAATTTCACCTTTCTGTGCAGCTGAATAGAACTCCATTGTGTATGTGTGTCACATCCTCCTTATCCATTCATCAGTTCATGGGAATCTGAGCTGATTCCATTTCCTAGTCATTGGGAATACAGCAGCAGCAGACATGGCAGAGCAAGACTCAGAGAGCATTGAGGAATGTAAGATTCATGGGCTGGGAAAGCATCTCCTGATGCACTCTCAAGAGGAACCCCCTCCCCACACACATACAAACACACACAAAGTGTACATGCTGACACAGAAATAATTTTCTTGTTTTCAATACATAATTTGCATGAAACAGTACTTTTGCAATATTGACAGGTATTGAAATAAGGGTGAAACAAATGCTTTACAATGACACCAACTCTGAAATGAAAATCAAAACCTTTATCGAATATATTTTTATTTCCTTTTCTAATATCTTTATTATGAGTATGAATATACATTGTATGATTAAATCTAGTGAAACTGTCTCCATTTCCATCCTTTACACTCCCTACCCACTGGGGTCCTTCCTTAGTGAGCACACTGGATCTGTCCATAGGTTAGGGGGTTATGAACTGCACCAGAGGTAGCCAGATTTTCTTTCATTCTTTTTTCTCTCCCCCCCCATTGTATATTGTTACTGAGGGGGCAATGTCTCTGGATATTCTCCCCCATTATGGCTCTTACATTCTACCCACCCCCTCTTTAGTTCACTTCCCTGAGTCACAGTGGGTTTGAGTCTGCTTTGTTGTTGAGATCTTAAGTGTTTCTGGATCTTTGCCCTGAGTTATGATGGGTATTTTTGCTGTCTGTCTCCATTGACCTTTCATGGGTTATCAGACTTGCTGTAGTGATTGGTCTCCTGTTTGTCTCATCACTTTCTCATGATTCATTTGGACTCTGTGTGAAATCTAGGTACTGTTTGTCTCCTGCCAGGATCTCAGCCTTCATCCAATGGCTTGTTGGTGGAATTGAGTTGTCCCCGTCTCTCTCAATGCCTTCTGAAAAACAAACAGAATCTCCATTGGAAAGTGAGATCAATATAGGTTAAATGAGACAACATGGCTATTTTGGCTAGCTCCTAATGTGTGTAGCCTCTCTGTAGCTCTCTGGTGATGGGAATTTCCCTTAGGAGCCCAAGATCTTGGCCTCCGTAGGATTATGCCATGGATCCCAATTCCAGTTAAGGGTTCATTGTCACTAAGCAAATCTCTACGCCTATTAGTAGGCTTAGTGCTACTATTGCATAGATGAGCATTTGCCTTGCTAGTCTCTTCCATATAGCCATGTGTTCAGCATTCTTGTGACAACTGTCTCTACTGTATATATTTTTCTTTAATTGCTGAATTTGGGTGAATAATCTGATGATGTCATGAGAATCAGTACTACTCAATTAAAGATAATTATTTCGTGTAATATTGGAAATGTCACCATGTTTTTTATGTATATACAAATTTTAATTGTTTGGATAATTCTGATTGCTTCCATCAGAGGTGTACTTAGACTTGAAGAAAACTGTATAAAACATAAACAAGGACCCCTTAGCTCACAACATTAAAGCAGCCTTAATACTCACCCACCACGACTCAGGGAACTGAGCGGAAGAGGGGGCGGAAAAATTGTGAGAGCTGTGGTGGGGGAGACTGTCCAGAGGCATGGCACCCATCAGTAACAACACACTTGGGACAGGAAGACCAGGCTGAGTACTATGATATACAGGACCCCTTGCCACAAGGACTAATACAGACAGCCCACGAAGGAGGATATACAACTGATCAGGGATGGGGAGGGGAGAATTGGGGAATTCGGGATAACAACGCATTGTTTGCCCACTAAATAATGTAACTCATTATGGACAATAAATATATATTTTAAAAACATAAACAAAACTCTAGATTATTTTTCAAATCTACCTCTGCAACTCTTAATGAATTTTATTCTGATTAATGAGCTGTACTAGAGTGGTATAAAATAGTCACACACTTTGATACCTTAGTCCTCCCTGGCATGGAGTGTCACCCACTTCACAGAGTTACTAATCCTGCATAAATGTTACATTTTATTATCATGTGAGTGGAACTGTGATTTTTTTTAAAAAACTGAATTTATTTCACCTTTATGTAATTCCCAAGGTTTTGGAGTTGGTCATTTAAGCAGATGGGAAAAAATGTAACTTTCACAAGGAAGATCTGAAAGAATGGTGTCTCTGCTATGACTTGTCTTGGACCTGTCTTTGTGAAATGCCAGATACAATGCAATGAGGTTATAGAAGTAGCTATTTAAAGACAGATCAGTTGTTAGTAAATATCCTCCTGAAACTCCCTGCCTGGATCAGGTATCAAGTGTGTAATATCTGAACTATTCTTACTTTACCAATTTTTAGATACTACATTTCATAGCAATAAATAAGTAATCCAGGCAGGAAATCAATGATCATACTAGCATTTTAGACGACTGAGCTTTGGGACTGATAACTAGTGAATGGCTATCTACATGAAAAGCCTAATTCTTGCATACTTATCCATTAGTAAGCATACATATCTGATTAGATATAGATAAATCAATTATTGTCATCACAAAAGTAAAGTGTATGGAACTATGAAAACAGCAGGTATTGACCTAAAATAAATTGAGAAAAGTCAGCATATTTGTGAAGAGAGTTGATATCACAAGATAGTTTCCTTCCCTCCATTTTGACAATCTTCTAAACAACAGGACTAGAACTACAAAAAGAAAAAAAAAATATTAGCAACTCTGATAAGATCATTATTTAAATAAGACTGAAAGAATTTTTTCTAAATGCACTGTATCTATGATTGTATTAAATGACTATTTGGTAGCTAGGGAGATGCCTTATTCAGGAAAAATGTTTGCTTTGGAAGCACAAGGACCCAAGATTTATTCCCAACAATGACATAACATGCTAGGCATGCTGGCATGTGCCTTTACTCCCAGTCAAGGGGAAGCAGAAAGAGGCATACACCTGAAGTTCAATCCCCACTAGTCTAATCTAATTGTTGAGCTCCATGCCAATGTCACCAAAAGATGTGGTTTGCACACCTGAGTAACAGCACCTGAAGTTATCCTCTTACCTCCACATGCATGTCAATGTGCATCCATACACACATGTATGCTCATGTACAAACAAACATGGATAAACCCCATATATAAACACAAGCAAAAAATAGTTATTTTCATAGGGACAGAAGGAAAAAGCAAAAATGTCATATCAAAGACAAAACACATACTTCAACTAGTAAATACAGCATATACAACTTCATGTATCAGATTTTAGGCAAACCTAAACATACATATAAACATAAACATACCATTTATCTTTACATCATTGATTATGTAATATTTTCAATGTGTTCATTTTCCCTAAGGATGATTTCATCCTACCTTTATGATGTAGACACCTGTAGGAAGTTTGCTTCTTCATGTTATGAATGAGATACTATAATGACATTAAATGAGTTGTAAGGCTGCATCTTGTACATTGATGCTTCTATCAAATGTAAAGTGCATCTCATGAAGAAACTCACAAAAACCCAATGCAATTGAATTAACAACAACAAAAAGAAGTGGAGGAAGGAAAGAAGGAAACAAGGGGGAAATAAGGATAGGGTCAGAGGGAAAGAGTTAGTGGTGTATGTCTATCTTCCTAGATACATAAGTGTCACTACTCAAAAGTAAGCAGGTTATATGACTACATAATTAGTATGCTTGATCTATAATGCCAATCATATATTTTCAAAAGAACTGGAAAATTTTAATGCATTATATCATTCTTGAGTAGTGTAATGTGTTATCTTAACAGAGAAAATGTAGATTATTGGTTTTGGAAACTAAATTGCCCATACACAAACCAACATGTGTTCATATATTAGACACATATGTGTATAAATGTGTTATGAATATGCATATTTTATAACAGCCCCTGGAGTTAATACTTTCATTATATTTTCACTGTGTGAGATCATGTTGTGATTGTGGGAAGTGGTCATTATCAACATTGTTTTACTGCTAATAAAATGGAAACTATGTATGCATTTAAGTTCTCATTTATGCCATTTGGTATGGAGATTTTCATAGAATTTTCCATGAAGATGTATATACATTACCAATCTGCTGACCATAAAAAAATGTAAATCTCTGAACATTAATTTTGAGGAAAATCAAAAGAAGTAGTATTGTTAATTTAAAACTGTCTTCATTATTTGCAATCAAAGTAATTAAATGGACAAATAAAAATACACTTTAAAACACAGCATGACTGATATATGTTCATTAATGGAACATAGTACATAACTATAAATCTCAGTATAATTCTATGGTTTTGTACAATTTAAAACTTTAACTTGCTCAGTGGTTTTCTGAAAGAGGTAGCTGGCTTTCTGAAGAGTCCACAGATGGGCTCCAGCTACCTGATGGGGAGTATGAGAGGGCCTATTTCTCTATTTCAGCATTTGTAAACATTCACTTATTGAGGGTAGAAAAGTGAATGTACAAAAAGCTAATTTTATTTGGTTTTGATTGAAAAATAGAGAAATTTTCCTTGTGGGCAGATTATATTGATTTTCATAATTGCTTTCGTATAATTGTTTAAAATGTGGCTAATATGTTTCAGAATTTATTAATTGCATCAGAAGTGATATAGGGATTCTATATTTTTTATTTTTGAATATTATATGTCAATTCCACTAGATTTATGTTCTAATATATGGTGTCTTTTTGATGATAACTAAGCAAGACTAGCAAGTAGAAGTCTCCTAACGTTTTCTTCAAAGAAAACGTTTTTGACCCCAAATTGTTTAATGTTTCAATTTTTGTCCATAAAAATACTATTTAATAAGCATTTCATATAAATTTCATTCATCACATTCTTGCCACTTGCTTTTAGAAGTAAAGGTTACCCTAGTGAATACAGCCAAGTACAAAGAAATATTTCTATTTTAATGAAGTGAAATCTGAAGGTCCATTTCCCACTAAAACTCCTATTAAATTCTCCTA
>PVHP010007580.1:0-56132 GCA_004024765.1 Zapus hudsonius
TACGCGCATGTTAAAACTGCAGACATATGCACCACCGTGCGCATCAGACTTTGGGTGGGTACTGGGGAATCATGGCTGAGCCATCTCTCCAGTGCTCGTGAAGTCTAGATTTGACTTGACATGTGGAGAACTTCCATGCAGTTCCTTTGTGTGATGCTGATGGTTGTCGGCTCATTTATATGCCTGCCGTATGAGCCTTCTAAGATGCAAAAATTAGGAAAAATACTTTACCACGATGACTTCTTTTAAACTAGATTTGTTAATGATGCTAATAACGTCCAGATGTGTATTCATTTTTTAAAAAATTCCCCTTTTTTCATGTGAATATATATGTGTGTGGTGTGCATGCATGTTCATGTGCAGCTGTGCAGGTGCCTGTGTGTGTGTGTGTGTGTGTGTGTGTGTGTGTGTGTGTGTGTGGGTGTGTGCATGCGTGCGTGGGAGGCCAGAGCTTTGATGTGGGCATCTTCCTCAATCGCTCTCCACTCTGTGGACTGATGCAAGGTTTTTCTAGTGGAGCCTAGGGTTCACTGATGGCCAGTTCTGCTTGCCCTGGGGATCCAGAAAGTGGAAGTATTGGTGGACCACCACAGCCACCCAGCATGTAGGTGGGTGCTGGGGATCTTGGTTCTCATGCTTGGATGGCAAGCACTTAATTCACTAAGTCATTAAAAAATTTTTTTATTTATTTGAGAGAGAGAGGAGGGGTGGGAGACAGAATGGGCTCACCAGGGCCTCCAGCCACCGCAAATGAACTCTAAACTCATGCGCCACCTTGTGCATCTGGCTTTACATGGGTAGTGAGGAATCAAATTCAGGTCCTTCTGCTTTGTAGGCAAATGCTTAGCTGCTAAGCCATCTTTCCAGCCCCCCCAAAACCATTTTTCAGCCTGTTCATATATTTCTCATGGCCTTCTGACTGTTCTCCTTAGGCAAAGGTAGTACGAAATGCTCTAGCACTGTGTACTCCAGGAAGTGTCTCCTAATAATTAAAAAGGTATTGGTCACCTACAGAACACATCAGTATCAAACGCATCTTCTTTAAATATTTGCTGATTGGCTGTGTTTTGTAAAGCTTTATAATTATTTGTTAACATTCCACAGAAGCATTTGGTGTTGATGGCTGTGGTTCGGTAAAGCCTTCTACCTGTTGTCTGTTAACATTCTGCAGATGTGCAAAAAAGGAACCTTAACAGTATCTTTGAGATGCTAGGACATCCCCCATAGGACAGACAGAGGGGCCTCCAAGTCACCTCTTAATTGCTTAAAATTGGCCATTAAGGGTTTATTGGCACTAACTTCCTGGCGTCTGTCACTTGTCCCTTCCCTCAATGTAAGATCAAATCAGACGAACCAAGATAGAGCTCATCCTGCATGACGAGAGACAGTACAGATGAAACTACCAGATGGTTGATCAATGATGTCTTCAGAGAGGATGGGAAATGGTCAGAATTGGAACGCAGTCTCCCTGGGTATGGCAGCACTTCCTATAATCCCATATTGGGAAGCTGAAGCAGGAGAACCCATGTTTTAGGCAGCCTAGGCTTTATGCTCAGACCCTATTTTACTTAAACTCTTAAAATTTCATTTATTGGCTAGGCAAGTGACAGAGAAGAAGAGGAGGGGGGAAAGAGAGAGAGAGAAGAGAAATATGAAAATGAACATGGGCATGCCTGGGTCTTGTCCCCCAGTAAATAAACTCCAGATGTATGTGGCACTTTGTGCATCTGGCTTTATGAGGTTACTGGGGAATTGAACTCAGGCTAGTAGGCTTTGCAAGCAAGCGCCTTTAACCACTGAGCCATCTCCCCAGTCCCGAGACCTTGTTTATTTATTATTATCCATAATTAGACACACTTAATAAAGGAATAATGTGTTGATGTCTCCACTTCCCCTATTTCCCTCATCCCTGTCCCTGGTCAGTTGGATATCCTCCTCTGTGGGCAGTCTGTATCAGTCCATGGGGTAGGGGGTTGTGAACAGCCTAGAAGTTCACCCAATTCCGCCCCCCTTTGCATGTTGTTACTGAGGTGGGCAATGTCTCTGGATATTCTCCCCCACCACGGCTCTTACAATCTTTCCACCCCCTCTTCCGTCAGTTCCCTGGGCCAAGACCTTGTTTTAAGCCAACAATGTGGAGCTGCTTGCTCAAGCTCTCTATCTGATGAGAGGGAGTAGTGTGTTGGGGATATAGCTCAGTCATAGGGCTTATCTAGCATGTTAAAAGCCCTGGGTTCAAGGCCCAGCATCCATCCCACCCCTACCTCCCCACCCACAGAGGGGCAAAGACTTAACTATATACACATTATGTTTAAATAGCCCTCAAATGGAAAAAGCAGAACTCATTATTGAATTATGTCTATATAGTGGGATATTTAAGGAAATAAGATGCCAGGGCAAATTAGAAAGTTGCAGATATTTAAAAAACAAACAAGGGCTGGAGAGATGGCTCAGCGGTTAAGGCACTTGCCTCCAGTGCCTAAGGTCCCAGGTACAATTCCCCAGGACCCACATAAGCCAGACCCACAAGGTGGTGGCCCTGGTGCTCTCTCTCTCTCTCTCTCCTTGAAAATGAATAAATATTTTTAAAAAAACAAAAAAAAACCCAGTATGTTCAACTTACTGCTTAACTCCATCCCTAATAAAATATGCAATAATATATACATATGTATACACACACATACATGCAAGGTAGCTCCTGTGTATTTGAGGGCTGTTACTTTCAGACAAGCCTATCTGGAGTCAGTATCATGGGCTCGTGTATTTTGTGCCTCCTCCTCTCTGCTCTGGTTTTATAATTTGCATGTCTCCATTTTCACTAAAACAAAGAAGCAATTTTTTAAAAATCAAGATATATTTGCCTGTGAATTATATAGTTTGTTTTTTAAAACACTACATAATATTAAGGAACTAGGGTAAAAGGATAAATGCCTTGAATGAGAATAAAAATGACCAGGAAATGCTTCTCTACGAATCTGGCAACATAAACCAGAGTCCTTACATAGAAAGAAGCAGGAAGCTCAGAGTATACTTGTGCAAGGTCTTGGGTTCAACCTTCAGCCCCCTCAAATAAAAAAAAAAGGGAATATTATCAGCCTAGGAATTAAAGTATAGAGCCAAATGTTCATTTAATAAATTCCATCTCTATAAGCCAACAGTTTGAAAAAAATCACTACAGGATATAGACACGAAGTACACAAATAATATGTACCTTATATTACTAGTAAGAAAAAATATTTTCCCTGGCTGCAATAACAAAGTACCACCAACTAACCCTTAAAACAACATTTATTCTTCTCAGTTGAGGCTACAGGTCTAGGTGTGGGCAGGCTGGGTTCCTGTGGAGGCTCTCGAGTACAGGGACACCCGTAGGACCACCATTTAATTATGTATGCCAAGACCTCATTCCCAAATGACGTCACATTCTGAGGTTCCCAGGCAGCATGTTAAGAGGACAATGTCATACTTACATGTCTAGAACATACTTATACAAAAGACTGAAAAGGGCTGGAGAGATGGCTCAGCGGTTAAGGCACTCACCTAAGGCCCCGGGTTCAATTCCCCAGGACCCACATAAGCCAGACCCACAGGTGGCCCTGGTGTTCTCTCTCTCTCTCTCTCTGCTTGAAAATGAATAAATAAAATATTTTAAAAAAAGACTGAAAAAAGTGTTTATTGCTGGTTAAATTCATGGATTTAAGTATTTTTTTACTTTTTGGAATATTAAAATAGCCTCTAGCCTCTGTAGTAGAGTTGCATTTATTTACATATAGACTAAAGATCTATCTAATCTATCTATCTATCTATCTATCTATCTATCTATCTATCTATCTATCTATCTATCTATCATCTATCTATATTATTCTTTCACCTAGATCTCAAAGTCCAAAATATATCACCAAAAACAGACTACAGAGCTACAGCCTTGAATGACCAGTGTTTCTCTGGGCAAGCAACAGGTGAAGTAGTTGGCTTGTGTCCTACGCTGTGTGGTACCAAAAATTTTTTTTCCTATTAAAAGTATAGCTCCAGGGATGGAGAGATGGCTCAGTGGTTAGGCACTTGCCTCCAGTGCCTAAGGCCCTGGGTTCAATTCCCCAGTACCCACATAAGCCAGACCCACAAGGTGGTGGCCCCGGTGCATTCTCTTTCTCTCTCTATCTCTCTGCTTGAAAATGAATAAATAAACAAAAAAGTATAGCTCCAAGTGTTCAAGTTCAATGAGTATATGACAGGATTCTGTTTTATGTCTACAATGACAACAAAAGCTATTTAAAAAAAATATTTCCAAAAACCACTACCAACAATGGCAATGAGTTAGGAACAACTCTGAGCATCAAGAAATAATGACTCTCTCTCTCTCTCTCTCTCTCTCTCTCTCTCTGTCTCTTGAATTTGGGATGTCGGGCTTTGCAAGCAAGTGCCTTCAACCTCTGAGCCAGATATCTCTTCAGCCTCCAAAGTTTTTTTAAAATTATTTTTATTTGAGAGAGAGTGAAAGAGGCAGAGGATAGAGAGAATGGGCACACCAGGGCCTCCAGCCACTGCAAATAAACTCGACACATGGGCCACCTTATGCATCTAGCTTTATGTGGGCTCTGTGGAATCCAACTCGGGTCCTTCTGCTTTGCAGGCAAACGCCTTAACCACTAAGCCATCTCTCCAGCCCCCCCCCCCAAAGTTTATTTTTTGGAAAATTTATTGAGGAAACAGTGAAAGCTGAGTGTCAGGGCAAGCATGCTTAGGATTTTGACCACTATCCAAAGAGACAGAAGGGGAAGGTTACACTTTCTGAGTTGGGACCCCAAAACTTAGAGGTTTGTTTAACTGTGCAGATCTGCAAAAGCTGCTTTCATACAAACATCAGTATCAGTAGCAATCAATCAAGTTTAATTGAAATGGAAATTTGGCAGTATTTAAAGTGTTGTTGTAGGTATAAATTTAGTATATTTCTGTCTCTAAAAGGTACTTCTGCATACTCTCAGCTCTGAGCTTGAGTCCAGTCTGGGAACCACAGGCCCTGTGAACCAGCACCGCCACCGATTCTCCTAAGTACACTGTCCCTTTGAAGATTGTGACTGTGGTTTCTTTCCCAACTGGAATGAAACACGTTATATACAAAAAACTCAATTCAAAAGTACTGCCATGTACAGAGGCTGACATCATGGGTAGTCAAAGAATATGTTTAATAAAAAATAATTAAACTTCCATTTGCTCTATAGAACATCATAGAAAGTAATTTAATAAATTACAAATGACTTTTAAGACGTTTGCTCAACTACAGAAAGCAAATTCAGACTACACAAAACACAACTGGTAAATATTGCAAATGTCCAAAAGAAAAATTGGACTAAGACTTAGATCGTGAAACCTGAAAAAGGGCCACAAATACAAGGCAATACCAGCTATAATTCTGTTAGTAACTACCAACACATACTGGGATACCTGTTCAACGGCAACTTTAGTATCATATAATTCTACTGATCTTGTTTCCTTAGACTCAACTTTACATAATCATTTTTGCACGTTTTTTTTTTCTTAGCTGATGCCTGGACAACGTCCCCCCCAATCAAGACAACATAAAAAGGTTGTGAAATCCAAGAGAATGTTTAAAGTTGACATTTGTTTTAATGCTTTGAAACCTGTGCTAGCCTATTACGTAGAAAGAGAATCGCTATAAGTTACCAAATTCATTTGACCATAATTAGGAAAATATTCTATCTCATAGATTTTGCTATAAATTAGATTTTAGTGTCAAGATCTAGGTTTTTTTTTTTTTTCCTTTTTGTAATTGGGGACAGACAGGAATAGAGACGATGTGGGTAGAGATAAAGGAAGGAAGGAAGGGAAATGTGGATGGTTTTGAAATACTCCACTGGTGATCTAGGCTAACTGTATTTGAAAACCTTTGGCTATCTCATATGTGTACTCTAGTTCAACAAAAGTGCAATACTGCAAAGGGAACATACGAAATATGTAATATATCATTTTCATGATGAAAACTTACCGCCCACTTCTCTGGATAGGCATTACAGTGACTATTGCTAAGACGTTGCATAAAGAACTATCAATTCAAAGTACTATTTTGGGAAAATACAAAAAAATTAGTAATACAATCCCAATGGAACGTATATAATTTGGTAAATACATATAATACTGTCTCTAATAAGGGGTTAGTTACTTTACATACAGAAACATAATTTACTGGTAAAGGTCTTAGAAAACCCAATATAATTGTTTAGTCCATGACAAACAACTCTATCAAAACATACTGAAAATTATATTTTTCTTTTAGTAGAGAATTGGGATATATAACCTACCCCAAATTTATCCCCTTTTAAAAACTATATCAAGATCTGTTTGGGTGCCAGGAAAATGCTAACATTTATCTCTCCTTAGAATGTATTTTTATGTGTGATTTAGTTTTAATTCTTTTTAATGTCTCTAAAGGTGAACCTCGGACCTCTACCTTGTCAGAATGATAGCAGCTTTGCAGGAGAAACTATAACACAAATAAAATACTAGACACATTTTACATGATAAAGAGTTTTAAGAAACTGAACAGAAGACTTGGATGTCATAGGTATAATTTGTACATCTTTTTGAGATTAGTCAAAGTGCATTTTCGAAATGGGCAGCTCAGTATTTATTCTAAACTGATAACCCAACACTGATTCTGGGCAACATTTAGTCTGCTAACACCTAGAAACTCAAAATGAATTCACACTATCTTCATGTTATTTTATCACTACTACCTGTTATTTTGGAATATTTCCAGGACATAAAACACAAACAGAAATCTCTAACAAAAAAGCAAACAAACGATTTTTCATACATGAAGGATGCTGTGTTGAAAGTTCTCATCAGTGGCATTTCATGGATTTGCCCTTTCTGAACCCTGGAAACAGACATTACTCATCTGAGAAATTATTATATTTAATAGGAGGCCGAACTCTGAAAAAATGTATAGGGTGCCAAAGTCACATGACACAGGATTATTTGATGACTTGATTTTACTGATTTCTGAGTTAAACTCAGGAAAAAGCAAGTCATAGTCCTTGTCAGATCAACATGATATACAGGATGTGTTTAAAAAACCCCTGAAAACAAGTATAGAATTAGAAACGAATGTAAACGTCCTAAACTAACTCAGCTGAGGTAACGGTAGGTAGCCAGGTAAATTGGCTGGTTGGGAAACTTATTTCTTCCTTAAAACACATTTGTACCTGAATTGGAAACATCAGCAGTGCATCACAACACTAGAGCATTTTCATGTGAGTAAAGCAATGGATGGTGATGTAGATTCTACAGCTTTCATGACATTCATTAGCTGCCCAAATTATTGCTGAGTTTTGATCTGTAAATTATAGGTGTCAAGGAGGCTGTAAAACTATATTCAAATTAATTAGTAATATGCATAAAGTATTCTGTGTCCACTGCAAATATATTAAATATACAACTCTTATTGAGCATAATTTTCATAAAATTAACCCCCAACAAAATTATAATGCCTTTTGTTGTAATTTTATACCTTTATGTATTTGATAGTACATACGAGTTTAGAAACTTAAGAAATATTACATGCAAAACATCTCTGAAAGCAGTTTGCACTTCTAAACAAATAACTGAAATGTTCGGTCAGTAAGTTATTGATGCACTCAACACAGGATATTTACAATTAATAATTAAAGAAAAATTTAAAATCAGTTCATAATTGCAGTGCAGAGTCTGGAAGTCAATCTTCATTACTGGACTCTGAGTCCTCGGACGATGACGACGTGCTATCGGATCCAGATGAAGCATCGGGTTTCTCTGAACCCTCATCTGTGCTGTTCTCATTGAGAGGACTGGGTTCAGTGCCCCCTTTCTCTTCCTGATCTCTAGCTCTGGAATCTTCTTCCTTTACTTCCACAGACTTCGGCAAACCTAAGTCATTGCTTTTGCTTTTCTGTACATCAGCAGTGCTGGACTGAGACAAAGTTGGAACATGAAGACTAAGGCCTGGAGTGAGGAGCATCCCTGGGTAAAGTACATTAGAGAGTAACAGTGGGTTAAGAGCTAACGGGTTGGCAGCTGCAGCTGAACTCGATGCAGCAGTCGAGGAGGTTGAAGGAGAACTTGACACTGAGTTTTCCCCACCATTCTCTGAACTTTGGCTCTCTGTCCTTTCTTTTCTTCCTTCTAGCTCCTTAGAGTCATTTCCCTTTTTTTCTTCTCCCCCAGATTCTGTAGGCTTTGTCAGGACTCCTCCCATGCCCAACAGACTTGGTAGTCCAGCCATTCCTGACAGCAGCATAGGGAACATAGCAGCCATGTTTTTAGCTTCCCCAGAAGAAAGGCCAGCAGGCATTCCCATCAGACCTGCAGTAACTTGCAGTGACTGCAAGCTTTGTAGATTTTGCTGTAAGGCCTGGAGAGTTGTGAGATCCACACCTGGAAGTAATCCATTGGCCAACAAAGGGTTTCCCGAAACACTGCTGCCAGTAGCAGTGGCCGCTACTGCGGCCTTTGCAAGTCCACTTTTAGGCCGCCGCCCCCGCCTGCTTACTTCCTCTCTCACAACAGGACCAGTGAGGATACGTTCATACATACTTTCTGGAAGAAATCCCTGGAGAAAATAGAAATCCATGAATAATAGTGACATGAAAATAAAATCAGTAACAAAGTGCTTGTCAAACAAAGAGCCCATTAAAACAAGCAATTATTTGTAAACTTATTTTGTATTGATATGAAATCATCAATAATGGAAAAAACCCTAATTTTATTCTTTGTGGCTTGAACCAGCTATTCCACTTTGCAAGTAGGCCTGTAGCCTTGCATATGAAAAGTTTGTAGAGTAGAAAACTCAATGTCCAGGACTGGAGAGATGATTTAGCAATTTGAAGGCACTTGCTTGCCAAGCCTGATGGCCCCTCCTCACTCCCCAGCACCCACATAAAGTCAGACGCACAAGGTGGGACACGCATCTGGAATTTGTTTGCAGTGGCTGGAGGCCCCAACGTGCCCATTCTCATTTTCTCTCTACTTGCAACTTAATAATTAAAAAAAAAAACAGGTCTAAAGAACTATTTTAAAAGCTACTTTCATTTTTCACATCACTACTTGTTCTAGAAGATGAAAAACCAAGCCCCCCCCAAAAGCTGGAAGACAGTAAAGAAAAATGGGAAATAGTGAAAGGATAAGGGTTAACTGAAATGCTTCATATGAATTTTGTGACTGTCACTTTGGGAATAAAGGACAGAGTGAGATGAGAAAGGTACTCGAGAGGAAGAGTGGACTGGATACTTGGCTCAAACAACAGGAGTGCTGCAGACAGGGAGCCATCACATCTAGAGCAAAGAGAAGCTGTGCTGCTTTCAAGTAACTCTCCCATATTTTTTTTGTGGGGGGAGGGGTGGTGGACAAAACTCTTAGGAATTTTACTTCAGAACCTCTGGAACAGTATTGTCTAGTAGAAACATAACATATGCAATTAAAAATAATAGCATTATTAACTCACCATTTACTACAGTTAGGCTTTTCTATTTCAACTAACTATTGAGACATTTAACATGCTAGGAATGCTTTCTCATGTCATTAGATGTTCTTCTAAGATAAGCTTTTTAAAATAGTTGTATAGTTTTTCAACATATAAATATCATAAAGAACCTCACTATCCACTAAAAGCTAAAAAAGATGGAATTAGAAAATAATATATGAGTCAGAATTTGTGAAATACTCACAGATTGCTTTACAACATCTCCCCATTCTGGAGCAACTCCATATTCTGAATTTTCTTTTAGAAATCTACATAAATCTTTCAAAGGGGGCGCAAATGCACCTCCGACCTGAAAATATAAGACAGATTATTACATAATTAAGACAGTAATTATTTTTACTCAGACACAAGTTTCTTTAAAATGTATTATCTTGGGGGCTAGGAGAGAGCTCACTATCTAAAGTGCTTGCCTTGCAAGCATGAGGACCTGAGTGTCATCCCAGAACTCATGTTGAAAGAAAAAAGCAGGCAACATGTTGATGTTTTTTCCAGTGTTGGGGAGATGAAGATAGGTGGATCACTGGAACTTGCTGGCTCAGTAGTCTAGCCTACTTGGCAAAGTTACAGGCCTGGATTTTAGACTGTAGAACAGAAAACTGAATGTCCAGAACTGGAGAACTGGCTGGGTGATCCTCTTACCTCTGCCTCCAGAGCACTGGGATTAAAGGTGTATTTCACCAAACCTGGCTAAAACAGCCTTTTGAAATGTTATTTCTATTTTCCAAATGAAGAAACTGAGTCTAAGAGAAGTTATATTTTTTTATCTATAAAGCCAGCAACTAATATCAAGAATTAGCATTCAAATATGTCTCAAAAATTAAATTATGTACATCATTAAAAACATTCTAGCTGGGCTTGGTGGCTCACACCTTTAATCCCAGCACTCAGGAGGCAGAGGTAGGATCGCCGTGAGTTCGAGGCCAGCCTGAGACTACAGAGTGAATTCCAGGTCAGCCTGGGCTAGAGCGAGACCCTACCTCGAAAAATCAAAAAAAAAAAAAAAAAAAAAAAGCATTCTCCCTCTGAGCTACATCCCTAGCTAATGAATATGTATTCTATCTTGATAGGTTAAAGACACAGTTTGATAGAGTCAGTCTGTTACCTATACTTGTGTTCTTATCTGGTAGTCCTCATATTGTTTAGGTCTGTAATTTCTGTTCTGCTCTTTATTGAACTTCATTAAGCTTAATCTTGAAGTGGATTTAGAGCCTCTAATCCCAGTCTCAGGAGGACTGTTGAGTTTGGGACCGGCCAAACTATAGTGTGAGACCTTGTCTGTCTCAGCAAAACAACACAAGTGGATTTTAGTTTAGTAATTCATCAACCTTAGCTGGTACTGTGACAAGACAATAAAGAACTCTACAAATCAAGGGAAGTAACCAAGATCTTAATCAGGCTACAACATAAACATTTAGAATATTTAGAATTAAACCTAAGAAATAAAATACAAAACTATTTCGTCTCCTTAAAACTGGCTAACACAGATCAGGTGTGGTGGCACACGCCTTTAATCCCAGCACTTGGGAGGCAGAGGTAAGAGGATAGCTGTGAGTTCAAGACCAGCCTGAGACTACAGAATGAGTTCTAGGTCAGACTGGGCTAGAGTGAGACCCTACTTCAAAACAAAACAAAACACAAAACACTGGCTAACCCAAAGCCAGGTGTGGTAGAATAGGCCTTTAATTCCAGCACTCAGGAGGGGTTACCTTATTCCTTTTCAAAGACATCTATGCTTTCACTTTAAGATACTACCAAAAAATGAATAAACCATAGCTATAAGACTAGGAGAAAATCAGTAGAACTTGTGTAGATTACCATGCAAAAAGGTTGTCACTTGGTACTCCTTCCTCTGCCTCCTCTCCCCCCCAGGCAGGGTCTCACTCCAGCTCAGGCTGACCTGGAACTCATGGTGATCCTCCTACTTCAGCCTCCCAAGTGCTGGCAAGTGGTGGTATGTGCCACCACAGGCTATCCTTTTTTAAAATATTTTTAACTATCTATCTATCTATCTATCTATCTATCTATCTATCTATCTATCTATCTATCTATCAATCATCTATTTGCAAGCAGAGACTATTTATTTATTTATTTATTTGCAAGCAGAGACAAAGAGAGAATGGGTGCACCAGGGCCTCCAGATGCTGCTAACAAACTCTAGATGCATCACTTTGTGCATCCAGCTTTACATGGGTACTGGGAAATTGAACCCGGGTCCTTAGGTTTTACAGGCCAGTGTCTTAACCGCTGAACCATCTCTCCAGCACTTTTTTTTTTAACTTTTAAAGGGTGGGTCTCATTCTAGCTCATGCTGACCTCAAACTCACTGGGCTGGCCTGGAATTCACAGAGATCCTCCTATAGTAGCCTACCCAGTACTAGGATTAAAGGAGTGAATCACCACGCCTGGCACAAGTGCTAATCTTGTTTCCCTGTTTTCTTTCTTACTACCTTATTGCATGTGCATCAGAATAAAAAGGTCCCACCTTCCACAGGTAAGCCAGGCAGTCAGTCCTAGGGCCTCCAGCTGCAATTTGTGCACCTGGCTTTATGTGGATACTGGGGAATTGAACTTGGGTCTTTAGGCTTTGCAGGCACCACCTTAACTGCTGAGCTGTCTCTCCAACCCCAAGTCCATTTTTGACTCTGGATACATCACAGATGAAAGCAGCCTCCTCTCTCTACGCATCATTTCCCCACTCCAAAAATGTGACCAAACATCATCAAATGTTCCTTGAGGGCAAAACTATCTCCTGAAGAGAGAGAGCTACTGCTTGTGTCAAATACACTGCTTACATAAATATATGTTGAGTGATCTCTTATTTCATTTAACTTTGCCTATAGTGCAGGATTTGAGAGTACATAAATTTATCATGCATGCCTTTCCCCATAAATGCTGCCTTCAATCCATTCCTAGGCCTGTCAGAGAAAGCAAAGCATCATGGAAGAAATGCTGGTGGCTTGGTGGTCTGCCTGTAATCCCAGTGCTTTCGAGGTGAAGCTGGTAGGCTAGGCTAGTTGAGTTGGCAGGCTCTGGGTTCAAGTGAGAGAGCCTGTCTTGACAAATAAGGTGAAGAATGAATGAGGAAGACACTCAATGCCAACGTCTGGCCTTCACATGAATGCACACACATATGTGCACCCATACACATCTGAACACATATACAAGCACATATAACACACACACAAATGAAACAAAGGATAATGAAGTTGAATTCTCTTACTGAAATCAGTGTAAAATATTAACAAAGAATACATAAATACCTTTCTGGCATTTCTTCTGTTAATCAGCTGAACACGTTCTTCTCCAGTGAGACTATTAACATCTAGTTTATTGGGATTTCTGCAACGATGCCTTTTTTGCTTGGGTCTTCCCTCATGAAGCTGCACCCTCTAAAATAACATAGACAAAGAAACATGTTTAAATTTTTTGCTTGTGCAAAACTATCCAAAATATTACAAGTGAGCTCACTAAGCAGTTTAATCCTTTATGATGTGAAAGCATTTATTCTTTAGTCACATTTAAAAAATTAACTTTAAACATAAAATTTTGATTTGCATGTGTGTGATCTCTTGGGGTAGAAGCAAATGCCAGATGCGTGAGGCACTTTTTGGTGTCTGGCATTAACATGGGTAGCTGAGGAACTGAACCTAGGCTCTCAAGCTTTGTAAAAAGTACCTTTAACTGATAAGCTATATTCCAGGTCCCCAACTTTATATATTTTAATGAACTTTATTACATAAATCATTTCTTCAAATTATATATTAAAAAAATTCTTCAGGCCGGGCGTGGTGGCGCACACCTTTAATCCCAGCATTTGGGAGGCAGAGGTAGGAGGATCACCATGAGTTCAAGGCCACCCTGAGATAGTGAATTCCAGGTCAGCCTGGGCTAGAGTGAGACCCTACCTTGAAAAAAAAATTCTTCAAGGCTATCATGGTCATAAGTATTGTGGTTTCCATGAAAGTAAGGCTCTTGAAATGAACATGATTCTGACAGATTCTTTCTTTAAATGCCCTTAAAGACCCACGATATCACAGTAAGACCTAAGGAGTTACCAGAGACACTGTAGTTTTTTCTGAAAGGTTGTTCATAGGGTTTGGGGAGATGGCTCAGCTGTCAAAGGCACTTACTTGTAAAGCCTAACAGCCCAGGTTCAGTTCTCAAGTAAAGCTAGGTGCACAATGCATCTGAGTTTGTTTACAGTGGCAAGAGGCCCTGATGTACCCATTATCTGTCTTTCTCTCTCTTTCACAATAAATAGATTAAAAAAAATTCTTGACTTTTCCATCAACTAAATTTTCTCTGGTTAAGTTTATCTGATATATTTCAAAAAAGATTTTTCCTGTGCTACGGCAATTTAATATGCTTGTTTTGAGGCATAGTTTCGTGTAGTCCACACTGGCCTTGAACTCCTGATCCATCTGCCTCTCAAGTGTTGGTATTCTAGGCATGTGCCAACACATCCTGCCATGACAATTTATAATCTGTACTAGGGGCTTTTATTTCTCTTACTTTTCTCACTGCAAACGAACTTCAGATGCATGCCACCTTGTGCAACTGGCTTTACATGGGTACTGGGAATTGATCTCTGGCAAGCAAGCTTTGCAAGTAAGTGCCTTATCTACTATGCCATCTCTCTCCATCCATCCATCCACCCATCCATCCATTTGAAAGAAAGAGGTGGGGGCAGATAGAGAGAATGAGCACACCAGGGCCTCTAGCGACTGAAAACGAACTCCAGACACATGCACCACCTTGTGCATCTGGCTTTATGTGGTACTGGGTATCTGAACCTGGGATGCTAAGCTTTGTTAAGTGAGTGCTTTTAACTGTTGAGCTATTTCCCCAGCTCATAACCTCCTGCATCTGGAGAGACATAGAAGCTGTCCATGTTTTTGCTTGAAGAAGAGCTTAAGAACATGTGGTCTAATGATTACATGCTGTGTGGCCCTGGACTATTTAAACATCTGTGCTTCTATTTGTTTATAAAACAGATAACAGCATCATAGTAACACTGCTGTGAAAGTTAAATGAAATAGTGGAAATAAAGTGCTAAGTATAATGGTAGGCAGATAGTTACATTATTACTGTGAAATAAAATTGTTGAGAAAGAGTTGAAGCTTTATACCACTGCAACCTTCATTAGGTATTCTATATCAGAAGTGGGTTTTATCTTTTTTAGCTCTGGGTTACAGGTGTGTACCATTATGCCCAACCAGAAGTGATTGTTAACTGCTGAGACACTTCTCCAGTCGTCCCCCCCCAAGTGATTTTTATTACTGAATACTTTTAAATGAAGAAAGAAAAATGACACCACATTGTATCTTTTCAAAAATGGTAATTATTTCTGCTAATTTTCCTGAAACTTGGGCACAACATATATTTAACTTAAGTGGATGTGAATTTATGCTGTTATTAGAGATCTGTTGAGTGACAGCAACAAAATGCACCAAGATTTTAAAGTATACCTACTGGAATGAAAGCTCCCAAGTCTTCCACATAACCCGGGTGTTCCTTAAGCCATTTGTCCAGGTCCTTTCTCTTCGGGGCATCATCTCCTGCAAGTCTTGTCCCATCTTTAAGATTAATAACTGGTACTGGACTTTCTATATCAGGAATTCTTTGAGACTGAGTATAGGATAGTGCTGGATTCATCCCTGTGGAAATCTGTGAGGTGGTTAAGCCTAAAGTAAACTGTAGAAAAAAACCAAATGAAAAAACCAAATGAAATTAATTTCATGATTTATCATTCTAGTTTTGGTTCAAAGCAGTCATTCCCCACCTTCTTTGGTCTTTTGAAATAGGATCTACTTATATAGTCCTGGTTGGCCTGGAGCTTATGACAATTCTACTGCATCTGCCTCCTGAGTGTTAAGATTACAGGTATGTACCACACACCTGGCTTCAACAGAGTAATTCATTTTGAAGAAGAAAAAAGAGTGTTGTGCTAAATCTATTAAGCTTAAAATTTTCATGGCCAGTGTCAAAGTCTATTAAAATACAAATTAAAAATATGTAGCAGACTTCTAATTTAATTATTATTACTAAAAATATAAAACAGCAACATATATATTTAGTGAAAGAGCAATCTATATATTTAGCTGAAAGAGTTAAAGATGAATAACTTTGAAGTATTTCTTTTTTTTTCTTGAAGTATTTCTTTACTTACATGGTTAGGTGGTTTACTTCTGTTCAAAAAGAGGAGGTCAACCCCTTCTACATTCTTTCTCCTTCCCCGCCTTTTTTTCACCATAGGCTGGTTTTCTATTATCACTCCATTGGCACCAAGGGATGATTGAATGGAAGTACCTAATCAAATTAAAGACACAAAATAGTGATAAAAGCTTAAACAACCTGAACATAATCAGTTTCTAAACATGTAGAGAAATAATTAGCTCTCATAACTCCTAAAATTAATGTTCCTGGATTTAAAACATCATACTCATTTTTCAATTTTAAAACTTGACATTTTTATCTAGGTGTCTTCTTTTATATTTAAAAATTTATTTACTTTTGGTTTGTGTATTCCTCTGTATGTGTGAAAATGCATAAACCCTGTGTGCATGCCTGGGTGTCCTCTTCCATTGTTCTTCTGCCTTATTTCCTTGGGACAGAGTCTCATACTGAGCTTGCTGGATGGGGTGACCAACAAGCCCCAGCAATCCATCTAGTCTCTGACCATCAGGACCTGGGTTCCAGTTGTGTATTTGTGTCCCCACTCAGCTTTTTACATGGGTGTTGGGGATTGAATTCAGGTCCTCATTCTAGTGTTGCAAGTGCTCTTACCACTGAGTCATCCCCCAGCCCCATCTAGGGATCTTTCAAAAATTGTTCATTTTGCTTTGTTTTTGAGAAAGGGTCTCACTATGTAGCTCAGGCTAGCCTCAAACTCCCAATCCTCCTGCCTCAACCAACCCAAATTCTGTGACTATAGGCATACACCACCTTGCCTGTGCTAAATTCTTTACTGACCACTTTATATATGTTTTATTTAATCTACCCCAAAATGTGATCATTTCTTCTCCCACTGCATTTCACAGATAATAAAAAGGCTCAAAAAAAAAATTAGCCAGTTTCCAAACAGTCAAGGCAAGAAAGATCCAGATTTCAAATTTTAATTATTCTATCTATCTATCTTTTTTTTTGTTGTTGTTTTTTTTCGAGGTAGGGTCTCACTCTAGCCCAGGCTGACCTGGAATTCACTATGTAGTCTCAGGGTGGCTTTGAACTCATGGTGATCCTCCTACCTCTGCCTCCTGAGTGCTGGGATTAAAGGCGTGTACCACCACGCCCAGCCCACATTTGTAATTATTATATAAGATACTGATAGTGTCAATATTTTTGAGACTTTATTTTTTAAAATAGATATGTGTATATATTTAAGCTTATATTTATATTATATTAAATATTTTATACTTATTTTTATATATTTATTTATTTGCAAGCAGAGAGGGAGGGAGGGAGGGAAAGGATGGGCATGCACTCCAGATGCATGAGTAAAGGGGAATCAAACTCCAGTGGTTTGTTTTCTCAGGAAGCACCTTTAGTTACTGAGACATCTCTCTAGCCCCATATTAAAAATATATTGTATTTATTTTTAAGGAGAGAGGGAGAAGGGAAGAGAGAAAGAATAAGAAAGAGAGAGAGAGCATGCATACTAGGGCTCTTGCCAATATAAGCCAACTCTAGATACATGTGCTACTTTGTGCATCTGGCTTTACATAGGTACTGGGTAATTGAACCTGAGCTAGTAGGATATGCAAGCAAGGGCCTTTAACCACTGAGCCATCTCTCCAGTCCCAATATTTTGAGACTTAAAAATTATTTATTTATTTGCATGCAGAGAGGGATAGAAAAAAGAGACGGAGAGAATGGGTTCATCAGGGCCGTCATCCACTGTAAATGAACTCCAGATGCATGCACCACTTTGTGAATCTAACCCAGGTTATTAGGCTTTGCAGGCAAGTGCCTTAACTGCTGATCCATCTCTCCAGCCCTTTTGAGACTTTAAAATAGTTTTGTCTAGCTGTAAAACATGTGCTACTGTATCTGTTCGAAACATTCCTATGTATCATTACTGTTGTTGTTGCTAATTATCATTACAAATACTATTAGAAACAGTATTCACTTACCAAATAATTATAGGTGAAGTTGTACTTTAGCTGAAATACAGACATATCCTTTGTGTGATAGAAAAACTGACTGTGGGCTGGAGAGATGGCTTAGTGGTTAAAGGTGCTTAATTGTAAAGCCTGCTTGCCTAGGTTCAATTTCAAAGCCAATCACATAATGGTGTAAAATGTGATCTAAGCATCAGTGTCCATTTTCAGCAAGAAGTCCTGGTGTGTACATGTTCTCTCTCTCCCTCCCCCCCCAAACACATAGAAAAATACTGACTGTATGTTGTATGTATGTGCACTATGTGTATAGATGCATGTGCCCTGTGTGCAGGTATTCTCCTCTACTGCTCTTCCATGTGCTGACACTTTCATGAACCCAGAGCTGCTGTTTGCCAACAGACTGACCAATGAGCCCCAGGACTGGAGTTACAGGTGTGCAAGACCATATCCTGCTTTTTATGTGAGTGCTGGAGAATCCAAATCAAAGCAAATCAGGCCCTCAGGCCTTCATGCTGGTGAGGCAAGCATTCTTACCAATGAGCCATCTCCCCAGCCCCTGACTGCATCAGAGTGTATCAATCAGGATAGAATGGGGGTGGTAAAAGAGCACCTATAGCTTATCTTCTACATCTTCTCTCATTTTGGTAAAATTGGAGTCCCCTCATCATCAAACTGTCTCTATAAAACATAATTTGTAGAACTTATAGTTCAGTAACATAAGAATGGCTAAATCAGCTGGGCATGGTGGCGCACGCCTTTAATCCCAGCACTTGGGAGGCAGAGGTAGAAGGATCACCATGAGTTCGAGGCCACCCTGAGACTACAGAGTGAATTCCAGGTCAGCCTGGACTAGAGTGAGACCCTACCTCAGAAAACAAAACAAAACAAAACAAAACAAAAAAGAATGGCTAAATCATATTGAACTTCTGTGTTACATGTGTGAAATTTGGTAACTAGAAAATTACACTGAATAGTTAATGAATCCACAAGAGACCAAATTGATGCTGATGAAGCTAACAAATGATATAAACAATAAATATTTCTGAATCAAATTGCCAAAAGGTTAGAGAAATAGAGATAGTTCTGAAGTACAATAATTATTTTGAAAAGTTGTCATTTATGATGCAGACACAGGATAAGGTTAATTCTGAAGCATTGAGTTTAAAGGTAAAGCTCCAATCATAATCTATATGCTTTCCAGTAAGAAGAAGACTTAGAAGCTGCTGAACCATAGAAAGTGTTATTTGACATAATGCAAACCTTCCCACAAGAATTCTATGAAGGGCTGGAGAGATGGCTCAGCAGTTAAGGCACTTACCTCCAGTGCCCAAGGCCCTGGGTTCAATTCCCCAGGACCCACATAAGCCAGACACACAAGGTGGTGGCCCTGGTGTGCGTTCTCTCTCTCTCTCTGTATCTCTGCTTGAAAATGTATAAATAAAAAATATTTAAAAAAAAAAGAATTCTATGAAGATGAAAGAGACTAGTCATAAATAATCCCTATATTCTAGATTTACCATGGACACTATCTCTAAAATTTTTCTAATACTTCATTTTTACTTCTTCTATCAATCACCATCAACTAGTGATTAAATATTTATTTTTAAATTGCTGTCTGTGCAACCATGAAGACCTGAGTTTAATTCCTGGCACCCACATTAAAAAAACAAAAACAAAACCCCCACAAAGTCAGGCATGATCATGCATGCCTGTAATTCTGGTATTCTAGTATTGAGGGAGACAGGAATATTTCTGGGGCTCCCTTAGTTAGCCAGTCTAACAAAAAAAATGGGGAGCTCCAAGTTCAGTGATAGATTGCCTCAGGGAAGTAAAGTGGAAGAGTTACAGAGAGCACCCAACATCATCTTCTGGCCTCCAAATGTAGGTACACAGGGACATATATTTGCACATATGTGCATATACCTTGCACCCATGTATACCTCATATACACATATTAAAAAAAATCGTACCTGATAAGGGCTAAGGATGAAATTCAATTGGTAGAGTGCTTTCCACCTGCACAAAGCCCTGAGTTCAATCAATAGCAGTGCATAAACCAGAAACAGAGGTGCAATCCTATAATCTCTACACTTAAGAGGTAGAGAACCAGAAGTTCAAAGTTATCCTCACCTACATAATGAGTGTGAAGCCAGCTTGGGACACAAGAGATTCAGTCACAGTTACAAAATAAAATGGTATGTCTACCTTTACCCAAATACTTAAGCCTCAATAAACCACCTTCTATGATTTAAAAATCTCATATTAAAATTTCTAATTTTGAACCGGGCGTGGTGGCTCACGCCTTTTAATCCCAGCACTTGGGAGGCAGAGGTAGGAGGATCGCTGTGAGTTCGAGGCCAGCCTGAGACTACAAAGTGAATTCCAGGTCAGCCTGGACTAAAGCGAGACCCTACCTCGAAAACCAAAAAAAAAAAAAGTTTCCAATGTTGGTGGGGAGGAGATGGCTTAGCAGTTAAAGGCTTGCTGGCCCAGGTTCAGTTTCCCATGACTCCCATGAAGCCAGACGTAAAAAGTGGTACTTGTATCTGGTATTCAATTGCAGCAGCAAGAAACCCTGGTCTCTCTCTCTCTCTCTCTCTGACCTTTCAATAAATATTGATAATGTAATACTATGTTTACTACTTTATAGATTTAAGAGAGTCCCCAATATTAAAAGGACTTGGAAATAGTAGAGAACAATTCATAATAAAACAACTACTATTTGAATATTTACCAGAGGCTGGCGCAGACTTGGGAAAATGGACAAGGCTTGCCTCTGATGCACTCTGAAGCTCCCGAAGCCGGGTGAGGTACTGTTGCTGCCCCAGAGCACCATCTTCTTTATCAAATGGTCTCTTCTGCGCAAGCCCCTGCTTCTGAAATGTCAACTTCAAACCACCTTCCTGTTAAAAAAATGCCATTATTAAAACAGAAAATGTTAAGAAAATGTTATTATAGAATAAGATAAATGTTTTACTAAGTAAATGCAAACCTCTGATATATTAATAAATTTCTTTTGTTCAAAAATTAGAATAAAGCACATTGATCAATTTTTATAATGAACACAAAATTTTCTATCTTAAACGAAAAATGTCCAGGTATCTAGGTACCAGGAAACACTTTTCTGACCAAAACAGCTTTTCATGTGACAAGTACATCATAACTAAATATTTCCAGCTTTAGACACACATCTTTAGGAACATTAGCAATATGATATTTTTAGAGAACATTACACACACACCTATCTTAAGACACAGTCTTAAACTGTCCTAAACTGGCCTTGAACTCTCAGTGCTCTTTTCTCAGCCCCGAAGGTGCTAGGATTACAGGTATGTGTGTCACTACATTCAGTCTTGTGGCTCACAGTTTAGACACCAAGTTACCAATTAAATGTTTGAAAGAGAAATGCGCTTACATACCATTTAAATATAATTAAAAGAACCAAACCAGAAACTGTGACAATGTTTAAGAAAGCATCTTGTTTAGCAGGAGAACTACTTTTAAAAGGAGAGAAACACATTTAACGACGATCTAGTAGAATATTCAACTTTAACAACCTGGATGTCGGAAAAGAAAACAATCCGAATCCTAGGAGACAAGTGTGTGAAAGGAAGGAGAGTAAGAGCAGGCAGCCATTTGCAGGAAAAACATGCTGCACACCGCAATCGCAACCAGGCCCTAGGGCAATAAAAATACACATACGTCTTTGATTTTCACTGTAAACTCCTTTTCTCGTACATGCTTCTTCACCTTTGACATCTGTGCTGACTGCTCAGATTCTTCTTTCACACCAGCACTTGGGGTTGTGGAAACACTGGGCTCGCTGTATTCTGTAGCTGCTCCGGGGCTGTCCAGAAGTTTTGTGGTGTAGAAAGAAGCCACTGCGTTAGCATCGTAACTTCTTCTAGCAGAAGGCCACTTCCCTTTCAGAACTGTTTGACAAATACTATCCAACCGGTTGATCATCACGCGATCCTAGAAAAGCAGGGAACATCAAAGTATAATTTTAGGCCAAATATTTAGAGATCTAACAGTGCAAGAACCTTGATGATTTACACAGGGTATAACATATTGTATGTGGTAAGTATACATACTATAATTCTGTAAATTAGTCAAGTACAAATTCCCTTGGTGAGCCAGGTGTGGTGGTACACACTTTTAATCCTAGGGAGGCAGAGGTAGGAGTGAGTTCAAGACCAGCCTGAAGCTACATTCCAGGTCGACCTGGGCTAGAGTGAGATCCTACCTCATAAAAACAAAAATTCCTTTGGTGAAGTTCAAAAACATAAAACATTGTATCACAAAGATCTTCCTCAGTCAAAAACATAAAACATTGTATCACAAAGATCTTCCTCAGTCCTTTTTTTTTTTTTTTTTTTTGAGACGGGGATCCATGTAGCCCAGACTGACCTGGAACTTGTTATTTAGTTAAGATGACCTCAACTTCCGATCCTCCGGTCTCTTTATTCAGGGTCCTGGGATTGCAGGCATGTGCATGCCTGGTTCATGCAGTGCTTGGGGTGAGTCCAGAGCTTTGTGCATGCTAGATAAGCACTCTACCAACTGAGCTACAGTCCCTGTCCTCTTTTGGTTTTATAACTGTGTTACTTTTAATACAGGTTTCTTTTTCTCTTTTTGAAAAGACAAACTTAGAAGTATAAAAAGAGAACAGATTCATCTATTTCTCATTTCCTAACCTTATTTCTGAAGGTAATTAGTACAGCAACACAGGGGAAACCTACTAATCTAACCTTACCTGCTTTTTTTTTCTTTTTTGGTTTTTCAAGGTAGGGTCTTGCTTTAGTCTAGGCTGACCTGGAATTCACTATGTATTCTCAGGGTGGCCTTGAACTCATGGCAATCCTCCTGCCTCTGCTTCTGGGATTAAAGGCGTGTGCCACCACGCCCGGCTTATTCTTACCTGCTCTTACCACTGAATGTACACGCCCTTAGGTGATCCTTTTTATAGTCACAGACTCAATTGAAAGCATCAATTTCATAAAGCACTTGAATATTAACTTGAATTTAAGTATAACTCACTTAGTTAATAATGCTAATTTATACTTTTGATGCGAACACCAAAATATTTATTACATGTTACACCAAACTATTTTTCCATGTAAGAATATCTACCACCAAACCTTTGCAAAAAAAGGTATAACCCAACAATAACTCATTCCTTTACCTTTGGCCAGTAAGAGGCTGCCAATATGTATCCACCTTGTAAGAGGTGAGTAGACTCTGGGGTCCCATTGTTTGCAGGGAAACTATCCTGGGTCTCATCCTGGGTGGTGCTTAGTGACGCGACACTTTCTTCATCATAGGCTTTCATGTGAGCAGTGCCTTCTGCTAAGAACAATTAATCACTCTTAAAAACTGCATCAAACAATGCTATATATACACTCTTAAAATCTTACATAATTACTCAAATGCTCAGCAGGGAGACCACCTTTCGACCTGACTAAGAATTCAGTATATTCCTGTGGCAACCCTGAATGTTATGCCCAAGGAGCTGTTGTAAGAGGCTATGGCTCTGGTGGGACCTGATGATCTTTAAGCCAGAGTGGGTTTCTGCACATGCCTGATGTTGACTCAGTTGCTTGCACCTGAACTGTCGACTGTCCATAGAGATACTTATAGCATTACTATGTTCACAAATTAGTTTTCATTTTAAATCCTTCTACGTGTGCATATTAAGTATGGCCTATGATATTCTTGTCTGTTTAAGATTCCTGGCTGCTGCTATACAAAGAGTGTCTTTTGCACATTTGGCTTTAAGTGGGTACTAGGGAATTGAACTCAGGTTGTCAGGGTTTGCAAGCAAGTGCCTTTAACCCCTGAGCCTTTAACCCCTAGTATCTTTTATCTGATCATGAATTAATTTGTTCCTGGGGAAAATACTAAATTTAAAGCAATTACACGAAAGATCACTATTATGTCAAATTTTAAATTCCTCTTACCTATTTTGCAATGTCTTGATACTGATTAGTGAATATGACCAGAAATTCTAGTTTCTTCCTCAATGAAAATCCATAGGCATAAAATTTAAGCTAACAATTTAAAGCATGCTTACATTATTGAAATTAAGTTCTGTTCATTTTCACTTGAAAAACTGCCATCTAAATAGCAAAATGATGCATATACCTCGCTTTTGGGCTTCCTCTTCTTCACTGTCACTTTCTTCTGAGGAAGAGGAAGAGGAGGAGGAGGAAGAAGAAGAAGAGGAAGAGGAGGATGAAGATGCTGAAGAACAAGATGAGGATGAAGAAGAACTAGAGCCGGATCGAGAGTGGGAACAAGAGGAAGAAGAGGATGAGGAAGACGATGATCTGGAAGAACATGACGACCTCTCAGAGTCAGAGTCAGAGTCGGAGCTCGATTCGGATCCTCTTTTGGGAGCTCTCTGCTTCTTTGAAGCTGCATTTGGAGTTAGGGGCTCTGTTCTGGCTGCAACCATGCGCCTGTCTGCTTCACCTTTTCCACCACATTTCTGCTCTCCTGTGGCCTGTGATAAAACACCATTCTTGGGACTTACAGGCTCAGATTTTATTAGTGTTCTGGTTTCCAAAGAAGACATGGACTCTTCTTCAGAAGACTGAGGCTCTTCTTTAAAACTCTCACTTTTCACTTTCATATCCTCTAGAACAATACCTTTACCATCCAGGAGCTTAGGCAAAGAGGTAAGAGGAGAGGCAGAAAGTGCTACTTGGTAGTGCTGTAAAAGTGGGGTACAAGTTCTTGAATGAGGGACCCTACTCTGGCTGTAGTTCCTTTGAGCTGCCATAAATGAGAGTTCAGGATCACGCAGAATGTGGTAGTCTGTTCGGCTCACCCCATGCTTGGCAGCGCCAATAAGCAAATCTCTATCGTGGGGGCCACATTCCCACCAGACTGGCAAGTCTGGATTTGGATGGCAAAGCTTCAGGCGTTCAAACAACTGTGGATGGCGAAGGGCCTGCTCTCGTACTTTTCTTAGAAGTTCAATGCGATACAAAGTCCTAGAAGCACGTTCTTCTGTGATTGGTTGAATGAAAATATTTGGATCCACCAATTCTATATAATGAAATGAAGATAAAAATATTAATCTCAAAATTTATTTAATGGAGACTATGCAGTATCATAATTTCTAGAATTTTATTTTTAAATAAAAATTGTTTTAAAAAGCATGATTAAAATCATGAAGCACAAATGGTTAGTTTTTGAAAATAAGTTAAACACATAAGAGCATTTTAGGGACAAGGGAGATGACTCGGTGGGTAAGGAGCCTGTTACATAAGCATGAGGACTGAGTTCTGCTTGCAAGCACCCACATTAAAAACTGGGCATGGCGTGTGAGCCTAGAATCTTAATGCTGGGAAGCAAGGCCAGGGGAAGCCCTGGGACTTGATAGCTAGCTGAATTGGTGAGCTTTGGGTTCAGTGAGAGAACCTGTCTCAAAAATAAGGTGGAGATGGGTTTGGTGACATATGTCTTAATTCATCAGTCAGGAGGCTGAGGTAGGAGTATAGTATCATCATGAGTTTGAGACCAGCCAGGCCTACAAAGTGAATTCCTAATCAACCTGGGCTAGAACTAGACCCTGCCTATAAACAAACAAACAAACAAACAAACAAACAAACAAACAAACAAACAAGCAAGCAAGCAAGCAAGCAAATAAAATAAGGTGGAAAGTTACTGAGGAAGATACCTGACATCGATCTTGGGTATTGTTGACCTCTGGCCACACACAGATATACACATACACAACACAGACAGACAGATAGACAGACAGACAGACAGACAGACAGACAGACAGAAATGACTCTTTTAGATCTATGCTACAAGATAACTAAGAATTTAAAGACCTTCCTTCTGAAGCTTTGTCTTCATTAACACTTGTCTTAAAGACATCATTTGCTTTAACTCACTTATAAATACAACAGGAACTGTTAAATGATACCCAATAAAAATTGGCAAATACTTATATTGACCAAGGTAATTATTGCAGTGAATTTACAGGGACATCAGAGAATTTAATGTCTGAGGGAAACACATGCCTATTTTCCAAATTCCATATACGCTACCAGGTTGAAGTATTCAAGCTTCAACATTAGTTCATGGTACATTTCTTTTGATTTGTATACACAAGTTACTGGCACTTGGAGAAAAAACATTTATAAAAATAAGCCTTACTAAAATATTGCAGAGATCAATCTGTGGAATTCCTCATAACCAAATCTGCAACAATTTGAGGAAAAAAGGAAAAAAAGAAAAAAAAAAGATTGGTTGGTAACCTGTAGAATAAAATAAATAACAAATAAATTAAGAGGAAGGAACAATTCATCCTTTCAACAAAATTCCACAGAAAAACTGTTGCAGACAAGATTGAGTATATCACAGACTCTTGTAACAATGGCCTATCGAAAGTTTGAGGAGAAATAGTGTTTGTGAGATTCAAGTTATCTGCTAACTACATGGGGACAATAGAAAATTGTCACAATAGAAAATGTATCATGAACTACCTTAACTAAATGATTAAAATTACTATCACATTGACATCACAAACTCCATTTCCCATTTTGGGAAAGAGGCAACATAATCTCTATGGTGCTTTTGCCAAAAATGCATATTCTCAATCCAATCATAAGAAAACACAAGACAAATCCAAATAGAAGGACATAGCAAAGGACTGATGAATAATTTTCAAAGCTATCCAGGTCATTTAAGAAAAAGAACAATGGGAACTTGTTACAGATCCCACAGGTTAAAGAGAATGAATATCTAAGTATAAGAGAGTCCTGAAACATCAGCACAAGTCAGGTACTGTGGTGATTCCTGTAATCCTACTACTCAGAAGGCAGAGGCATGCAAGCTCAAGGCTAGCCTGGGCTACAAGCAAGTTCAAGGTCAGCTAGGGATATACAGCTAAACCTTATTTAAACACACCCAGGCACACGCATGCACATGCACATACACACAGACACAATGCAAGATCCTATAAAAACTAGTGAAATAAAAAAAAAAACCTAGTAAAATTCAGTCAGTTCTATATCCATGGGTTCTGTAATTGAAGATTCAACTGAAATTAGACTGAAAATATTTGGGGCAGAAGAATTGCACCTGTAGTGAAGTATATTTTCTCCCCCCTTATCATTATTCCCTAAACAATTCAGAATAATATTTACAAAGTACTTACACTGTGTTAAGTATGACAAGTAAAGCAGACTGCACCTAACCCAAATTACCTGGTATTTGGGTAATCAAGTGATTAGCTACACTACTTGGAAGACTGGCACTAAGTCTGTAAGAAAATAAGAAACTCTTGTGAAATTGGAGGAGTTTAATAAACCATGTGTATTTATTTTTTGAAATAAAAATAAGCCATTGGGTTTAGCTGTTAGAGGAACTGATGACCGAGAATAAACTGACAGTTGATAAACTATTTTCTGAGTTTTGCAGACAATGAAATTTACCCTAGAACAAATTCTTAGCCCAGCAATTGATTAGCTTATTTGTTGTGATTCTTACTAAGATCTTATGGTACCAAAATTTTAAAAATATTTTTATTTATCTGCGAGGAGGGGGTGTGGAAATAGGCACGCCAGTGCCTCTTGCCACTGCAAACAAGCTCTGACTTTACATGGATATTGTGGAATTAAACCCTGGCCATCATGCTTTGCAAGAAAGTGCCTTTAACCACCATCTTTCCAGCCTCCAAATTCCTTAAAATTCTTAAGAGTCGAAGCTCTGCAAAATCATTAGGTAAATAATCAATCCCTTTTACCCAACTATTTTAAGATAGACTCAAAATTCTGTTTATGAAAAACTTTTCTTTAGATTTTATGATAAGGGGAGAAAGGTATTGTTAAACATGACTATTTTTTAAAATTCTGTATCTTTATTCTCTTTAGAGCTCATTATAATAGTAAGCTTAAAGAATAAAAATATATTTTTTTCAAACATTTTATTGATAACTTCAATAGATACAAACAATATACCATGATCATAATCCTCTCCCACCACTCTTTCTTTTTTCCTCCCAAATTTTCCCTTCACCGAATTCCTTCTTAGGAATAGGAAATCTTTAAGCATAGCTTATTTATAGCTCTAAAAATTAGAAATGTATGAATTTTGTTTCTTTGACACAAACAAGGCAAAACAAAATCTACCTACCTTCTTTAGAAGGAAGACGACAAACCCTCCGGCACATGCACATGAATGCATTCAAATACTTCTCCAGGCTGTCATCAGTTTTCTTGTGTAACCGAGCCATAGCTCTAAATTTTGTCCAATCAAACTGGCCTCTGTCAGGGTCAAAAACTACTCCAAAAGTAGACACAACTCTGTAAAAGTCAGCTTCTTCTCTTCTTGTCCATCTATTTTGAATCAGAGTAAAAGGAAAAATGCATTGTTCACTAAAAATTGTTAATGGTGAAAATGCATAATATAAATTTAAACGACTTGTAGTAACACTTTAAAGGATTAAAGCTGGAGTTTTTGCCCTGCAAATATATCTCAAAATTCTAGTTTGTGTGCTGGAGAGATGCTCAGCACTTAAGGCACTTGCTTGTAAAGCCTAACAACCTGGGTTCAATTCCCCAGTATCCAATTAAAGCCAGATGCACAAAATGGTATGGTACATGCATTTGGAGTTTGTTTGCAGTAGCTGAAGGCCCTGGGATGCACACTCTCTGTGTTTGTCTCTGCTTACAAATAAATAAAATGTTTTAAGAATTTTACCTTATTAATTTCTCTGACCATATTTCTATTTGCATACTGCTCTTTTAGACATTGATAATAGGTTTTTGTATATTTGCTAAGTCAAAAAATATTGGAAGGATACAAAATTATGTAAGATGATCCTGTCCTTCAGGAAAATAAAACATTTATAGTAAAAGGTAGTATTTATTGTTGTGTGAATTGCAGAAACAAATAATTTGGGGGAGGGGGCATAGAAGAAGGATCAGCTTAGACTTGAGCAATCCAGAACACCACGGAGTAAGTGGCATTTTGGAAAGCAATATGGGAAAGGCTAAGATTGAGTGTATGTGTGTGGGGGAGGGGGGAGTGGTAGGAAAAGGAACAGAATAAGTAATGCAGGAAGAACTCTTATTTTAAGGGCCAATGGGTTTTCCACATTGACAAGGATATTGCTTATATTGAGAACAAGCAACAGCAAGATGAGGTCTAAGTATGAAATATTCTAAATGCCAGGCTAAAGATAATCTCTTTTCAGATCAATGTTTCTGAAACCGTTAAGAGGGTAACACTCTCATCATAAAGCGCAGATCTCCATACTTCAGGATCTCCATTTGTAAAATGGTTTTCTTGTTTAACTTGCATAGTAGGAAGACATGAGAAAAATATTAACAGATCATTTTTATCATAGTCATCTATTAAAATTAATGTAACAATGATGTAAAAACAGCCAAAGAGATTTGATGAATCATATAAAGTACAGACCTGGCTGAGGAAAATAAAAAACAAAGGATGTATTGTTTGATTACACAGAGTGGGGGTGGGACCCACAACACAGTGAGTGCCCTCACAGAAAGTAAAGATACAGGTTATTAGAGTATCTTATGCTACTGTGACAAATGAGAAAGTTATTTAGGTAAGTGCTACATAGATACAGAAAAGACTTGTGGGCTGGAGAGATGGCTTAGTGGTTAAGGCTCTCACCTGCAAAACCTAACTACCTGAGTTTGATTCCTCAGTGCCCATGTAAAGTCCGATGCATAAAGTGGTGCATGCATCTAGAGTTCATTTGCTATGGCTGGAGGCCCTGGCACACCCATTGTATCTCTGTCTTTATCTCTGTCTGTCTCTCTCTCTGCTTGCAAATAAATAAATAAAAATGTTAAAAAAAAAAAAGAAAGAAACCAGATGTGTCATGCGCTCATCTCTGAAAAATGAGCTATGTGTGGACTAGAGAGGAGGAAGAAGGATATTCCAGGTAACAGAAATAAATTGATGTGCTAAGAACTAAAGTGGCTCAAGTCAGAACTGCAGAGAAAACCCAGAGAAAACCCAATTGAAGTTCAGAACATATCACTTTAAACCTACTCTAAATAAACTATTATTTTAGGAAGAGTCACACTCAACAGGTGGGAAAACATAGAGTACATTAAAGATAGCTACAGGGCTAGAGAGATGGCTCAGTGGTTAAGGCACTTGCCTCCAGTGCCTAAGGCCCTGGGTTCAATTCCCCAGGACCCACATAAGCCAGACCCACAAGGTGGTGGCCCTGGTGTGCTCTCTCTCTCTCTCCTTGAAAATGAATAAATAAAATATTTTAAAGATAGCTACAAATTCTTTTTTTAAAATATTTTTATCATATTTATTTGAGAGAGAGCATGAGCGTGGCAGGGCCTCCTGACACTGCAAAGAAACTCCAGGTGCATATGTCACTTTGTGCATCTGGCTTTATGTTGGTACTGGGGAATCAAACATGGGTTGGCAGGCTTTGCAAGCAAGTACCTTTTAACCAGAGCTAAGCCATCTACAAATTCTTCACCAATCTTCCCATTGAGAGTTGGAATCTATTTCTCTTTCTTTAAGGTCTAGGCTGACCAAGAGAAGGTGAAGAGTAAAAAAAGTCGATGAGAATGGGATTTAAGAAAATGGCAACATGTTCCTTTGTTACTTGGAAGGATCCTCCTTAGAATGTGAGTTCCTAGGTGGCGGCAAGTACAACTACCACCCATGAGTAAGACTACTTTGATCTTCCACTGATTTCAGAACTACTAACTAATCAACTCACAGGATACAAAGAATTAAAAACAAAACAAAACAAACAAACAAACAAAAACCCTAAAATCTGATTCTATTTTCAGTCCATCTATTTTGGGGTGATTTTTAAAAATATATATTTTATTTATTCATTTTCAAGTAGAGAAATATAGAGAGAGAGAGCAAAAGAGAAAGAGAGAGAGCAAGAGAGCGAGCACCAGGGCCACCACCTTGTGGGTCCTGCATATGTGGGTACTGGGGAATTGAACCTGGGGCCTTAGGCACGTGCCTTAACCACTGAACCATTTCTCCAGCCCGGGGTGATTTCTTAATAATAGATAACAATATATCTATGGAGGCAATAGTATTTGAAAATTATGGCTTGTTTGTAAAGCCAAACTATCAGGTTTCCTATGAACTACAATGAGTATGTTGCAAAGGAAACAAAAGAACAGTGATTTATCTCACAGAGACCATCCAAGGACCCAGTCTGAGAAGGAGGCCAGGGTAAGCTAAACATTACTATTCTTTCCCATGCACTCTGTTAAGAAGCCCCACAGATCTGCTTGTCTCTGCTTCCCCAGTGCTGGGATTACAAACGTGCACCATCATGCCTGGCGTTTGTACATAGGTTTTGGAGATCATAATCATGTCCTCATGCTTGCAAGGCAAGCACTTTACCAGCATAGCTATTTCCCCAGACCATCGTATACATTCTTTAACACATTATGTAATTTATGTGTTTGCTTTCACATGGGGGTCTGGGGATCCAAACTCAGGTATGCAGAGTTACATGGCAGGTGCTTGATGCACTGAGTCATCCTCTCAGCCCCTAAAGTCTCAATTTGTTTTATTTTTTTTATTTATTTTGAAATTTTATTCATTTATTTGCATGTCTATGTGTATAGATGTGCCAGGGTCTCTAGCAACTGCAAACAAATGCCCATCAAGTTTTATGTAGGTGTCTGAGGATTTGAATCCAGGCCATCAGGCTTTGCAAGAAAGAGCCTTTAACTTCTGAGCCATCTCCTCGGTCCCTTATTTTTTTCTATATGTGTGTACCGTGTGTGCATGTACGTGCATTCATATTTGTGTGGGTGCATGTGCACATGTTGCATATGCACGTGTAAGCCAGAGGTTGAAGTTGGGTGTCTTTCTCAATTGTTCTCCATCTTATGTGAGATAAGGTGTCTTGCTGAACCTGGAGCTCACCCATTTGGCTAGATGACCTAGCCAGTAAGCCCCAAGGATTCCAGTTTCTGCCTCCTGACTGCTGGCTTTACACGCATGTACTATTATACCTAGTTCATCCCGTATATTCTTAACTTTTATAAATGTCTTAATATAAAACAAGATAGCGCCAGGCGTGGTGGCACATACCTTTAATCTGAACACTTGGGAGGCAGAGGTAGGAGGGTTGCTATGAGTTCAAGGTCACCCTGAGACTACATAGTGAATTTCATCTAGGTCAGCCTAGGCTAGTGTGAAACCCTACTTTGAAAACAACAACAACAACAACTAAAGATAGAAGGAATTTCTTTCATATAATTTATACTTATGATCTACTGATATAATGTTCATATAAATATGTGAGTATATATGTTTATGTACATAAGTACTTTACTTTGACCAAACAGAAATGAATCCAATATCTTGATAGCCTTCAAAATGAACAAATAGGGCTGGAGAGTTGGCTTAGAGGTTAAGGTGTTTGCCTACAAAGCAGGACCCAAGTTCAATTCCCCAGTTCACACATAAGGCCAGATGCACAAGGTGGCACATGCGTCTGGAGTTTGTTTGCAGTGGCTAGAGGCCCTGGAGTGCCCATTCTTTCTCTCTCTCTGTCTGCCTCTTTCTCTCACACATACAATACAGTCTCTCGCAAATAAATAAATTTAGAAAAACAAAACAAAAAAAGAACAAATATATTTAGATACTATATATTAAAAGCTTAATGCTATTATCTTACCTCTGCTGTCTTTCTATCTTGGCTGCCATTTTAGGATTAAGGGTGGTTTCTTCATAAAGAGGCTGAATGACAGTGGCAGGCACTGAGAAGGTAGGCTGTATCTGCTGGATTTGTCTATTTTTATTAGTTCGCTGGTATGCAGTGATGAGTCGTCTCAGCCGTGTGGTCAAAGCTGATTGAGTTGGCCAATAAACTTTATCCCCTTCCATTAATTGACCATCTATATTTAAAGAAACTCGTATCAACAATAATAATATAAAAATTGGACAAATATTACATGAAGCTCATAAAACTACAAAAAACTTTATAATTACATATATATTTTTTCTTCAGTTTGATTATAGGAGGCTGAACCAACCAAATCTCCAAATCTTTTATCAAAAAAAAAGTTTTCCTTAGTAGTAGTTTTTGTGTGGGTGGGTATGCACGGGTGTGTATGTGTATGGAGGTCAGAGAGACATAGGTGACTTCTTCAATCACTCTTCATCTGACTTTACTGAGGCAGGGTCTCTCACTTGACCTAGTATTGCTGACTTGGGTCTAGCTCGCCAGCTTGCCCAAGAAATCCCCTGTCTCTGCTTACCAAGAGCTGAGATCATCAGTGGGTTACCACTGGCATGTATGTGGGTATTGAAGATTGAAATTCTATTCCATGAGTTTGTGCAGCAAGTGCTTTATCCACTGAGCCACCTCCCTAACCCAAGTTAAACTTTAAGAGCTGCTCAAAATGAGAAGCAGACAATGAAAAAAAAATTACAATATTACCTATTTAAATGGACTTTCTCTTGCACAGAAAATACAACTCTTGGCTTTCCAGGTGTGATATGTAATACTGCCTTGGAAACAATGACTTGTTAGTCAAACTGAAATCCATGGAAGCTGAACACTATAAGCTCTTTTAATGGGAGTCTTTTCTACTGAATGCATCTCAATTTAGCATCAAAACACTTTTTTGTGTATGTTTGTCTTTATGCATGCTCACATGTGCTCATGGTGTGTGTGAAGGCTAAAGGTTGATGGTGTCAGGTGTCTTCACTCTCCACCTTATTTGAGACAATGTCTCAGACTAGAACCCAGAGCTACCCATTGGACTTGTCTACCTAGCCAGTTTGCTCTGGGAATCCCTTTCCTGAACATTAAGATTACAGGTGGGCATTATTCTGGGGTTTTATTCTCAGGTCCTCACACTTGCACAGTAAGTGCTTATTAGTTGAGTCATCCTCCCAATCTGAATCAAAATACCTGTAAAGCCATTATGTAATATTTTAAAAATTCATCATGATGCCGGGCGTGGTGGCGCATGCCTTTAATCCCAGCACTCGGGAGGCAGAGGTAGGAGGATTGCTGTGAGTTCAAGGCCACCCTGAGACTACGTAGTGAATTCCAGGTCAGCCTGGACTAGAGCGAGACCCTACCTCAAAAAAACAAAACAAAACAAAAAATTCATCATAACAATGATGTAGCTTTAAAGTGCAAGGTCTAGGGTTGGAGATACACAACTCAGTGTAAAGGCCTTGCCTAGCATGCAGGAGGCCCTTAGTTTGATGTCCAGCATTGAGAAAAACCAAACAAAATAAAATACAAGCTCTTGCTATTTCCAAGGTATAACATTATGATTGTATATCCCATTCATTAAGCTGTTCTCATTCACACTGAGTAACTGCCTCTTTCCTAGCTGGGCTATTAGGGGGTACCGGATGGGGATGGGTGTTCTCCAGCCACAGTGTGTTTCTTTTTAATATCAGAAAGTAGTGAGAGCACCCCCAGCCATGGTGGTGCACACCTGCCATCCCAGTTGACAGTAGGGATGGAGGATCAGGAGTTCAACTCTCTTTCAAAAATAAATAAACAAACAAAAAGTAACAAACAAAAACAAAAAAGAAAACAGTACAATCAGACTGTGCTCAGAAAAGCTTTGTAAAAACTGTGTTATAAAGAATTGTTCCTAGTTTGCATATGGAAATAATCAGAAATAAAATAATGTTATTATTGCATTAACATGTAATGATAAAAATTTATGTTTAATGATTAAGCCATAAAGTTATTAAGCCCTTTAATATATATAGAAGCTCAGCAAGTCACTGCATAAAGATTTACAAAAACTGAAAGTATTGTTAAATTCTCAATCAACTAATAGGTTCTATGATGATGACAACAGTAATAAAATTATGTTATTAACCTAAAAATGTAATACATCAATCTCACAGTATCATGAGAATGTGATTTCACAATAATACTAAGTGAAAAAAAGTCAATGCAGTTTACCTCCATCTGCTATGACAAGATCCCCAGGTGAGGAAACATCATCCTTAAAAAAAAAAAAAAAAAAAGGTATTTGCTACAGGGTAACTGAATCAGGAAAAACATGAGAATAAAGCGTCTTTATAAAAGAACTTTTTTTCTCAATAGAAAACTCCCACCATGCTGGGGAACTAACCCAAGAATAACCACTAACCTATATGCACAAGCCTCCTATTAGAATTTTTAAAAAGTTTTATTTAACTTATTTGCCAGGAGAGAGAGAGAGGAAGGGATGAAGGGAGAGAATGAACATGCCAGGGCCTCTAGCCACTGCAGATGAACTTCAGATGTATGTGCCACTTTGTGCATCTGGCTTTACGTGGGCACTGGGGAATCAAACTTGGGTCAGTAAATTTTGTAGGTGAGCACCTTAACCACTAAGCCATCTCTCCAGCCCTCATTAGAATTTTTAATGATTAATTTAGCAAAAACATAACATAATTTGTTGGTCTCAATCTCACTTTCACATTTCTCTATTGTCTCAGACACAATTTACTAAAATAACTTCCTATTCTATGAATGAGTAAAACCAGTTTTGTTATATTTTGTTTTTTTTTTCTTTTAGGGTTACTTTTAAACTGCCTTTCCTCCCTCTGTATATCAACCTAAGATAAATTATTATTCACTCTCATATTTGCCAACCTGCAAATCTTTTCTTCAGCCTGAAATAGTTTGCTTGTGCTATGGATATAATTTTTATCTGCCAACAGACCATTTTTAATTAGGATCCCCAGCTTTATCTTACACTTAATACTCCTAAGTTTTGGTAGTTTATTTTAATAACCACCAGTTTCTATTATTGTTCTAGAAAACCCCAAAGTTAGAATTGCTATAATTCTTTTGTGGGTGGGCCTCTCTTGCTAGAGTTACCTTAATGAATGGGATATATAATCTATGTAAGATGAGGCAGAAAGAATGTAACAGTTAAAGGACAGGAGGAAGGATGTGGAATGCTGTCTTCTGGACAAGACATGGTCATCACTCATGAACTCACAGCAGCTTTGCTTTCCTGAACAGGACTGAAGCCCATGAACATTCCATCATGAATGGAGAAGCTCATGGGACCACACGCCTGTCAGCAGTCAGTGGGGGAGGAGGATCATGTTCTTCAGTGTTATACCAGGTACTGGTAAGATGCCTGAACTCTAATTAGTAACCTCCCAACCATGCAACCCTAATTTAACTCAGTGAGACACCTCCTCCTAACCCTCTCCCCAATTAAAGAGTAGGTCATGAAAGTAGGAAGGGAATTAGCTAGAAAGGGGAGGTTGAATGGGAGGGAGATCAAAGAGAGTAAAAGGGGCAAATGTGATCAAAACAGTTTATATTGAAATTAGCAAAAATAAAATTAAAAAACATGCAAACAAACGAATAACTAAAATTGAGAAGTTTAAAATATGATACAAACACACCTCTATATCATCTTTAAAGAGGGTGGGTGCAGGCTTGTATTCTGGATCTTCCACATCCCTGTTAAAAACAAAGGCATGCTCTGATTATTGGAATAAAGTGATGATTTCTCTTAACAGAACAAACAGTGAAACCTCATTGGAAGAGTGCTTTGTCTTAAAGGTCACAGTGGAATCTATTCTCCAGCCAAAGGAGCCTGGGCCAAGGCATGGGGCATGGAGGCTACTACAAGGCAGGGAAGAAAGCTAGTTCTTATTGTTATTCCAAGTTCAACTTTGGATATGTTAACATTAATCTTAAAGAGCCCACTTTTCTTGTTGGGTGAGACAAGAAAAATTACTGAAGGCTTTAAACAGGTATACTGACCAATATCCAAAGTTTCTCATGAACTATATATAGTATTTTCCCCTTTACTTTTCCCATGATATACTACTGCTAGAGTGAAAATAAAGGACTCATCAAAAGAACAGGTAGGGGGTTGGGGATTTAGCTCAGTGGAAGAGCGCTTGCCTAGCAAGCACAAGGCCCTGGGTTTAGTCCTCAGCCCCGGGGGAAAAAAAAAAAAAAGAACAGGTAGATGGGCCAAGTGGTGAAGCTCATGCTTAGCATGTATAAGGTTTAGGGTTCAGTAAGCAAATGTCAACTTCTTAGACTATGATTGTGAGCTCTAATTCTTCTCTAATTCTTAGTCCTACATCATTTAAAGATAAACCTCACTGATCAAGAACATGCTCCCACTACAAACAAGACCCACATGGAGAACTTGTGACTCTAAGATGCACATACCCATCCATGTAATCATTTGCTCTCTGTTCAGCTGCAACTGCTTTGTCGTCAGGTTTCCCCACTCTTTCCAAGAAGCACAGTGCTGGGTCTGCTCTGATAGTGTTATATTTTTCATAACCTGGAAACATCACCAATTAACAATATAAAAATGATAGAAAGAAACATAAATATAAAAATCCCTTATATCAAAAGTGGATTATATTTAAGTGATGTAAGTAAAATATGTGTTCTTCAAGTTATCACAAACATGACAGTTGGATGAAACTTATGTGCTAAGAAAAATAGGATCAACTGATCACACAAAGTTCATATAAGAACTTTTCCTGAGAGACAAAATTGTGAGATTTGCGTTTAGGAGGGGCAAGTCACATATGACGGGGAAATGAAGTGAATGGCAAACTTAGTTTAATGCTGCATCGTTAAAAAGGTGTTAATGAAATAAAATTGAAAGTAGAAATCAATAAACAGAACTGTCTGAATCATACTACACATAGAAGTTGCTTCCACTTCCCTTACCATGTTTAAAAACCCCAATAAGGAGTGACTTATCGGCATCAAAGTCCCACCACTCAGCAGGAACTTCTGAATGGTCTGGTTCTGGTACCCAAACATCAATGTCACTAAAGGAAAATGATATAGCATTATGAATTAGTACAAACAAGTACAAAAGGGGGCAAAATTTCACTAGCTTTTAAACAAGTCTGTTTTCAAAAGAGAGGGGAAGGAGGGAGAATAGGACATTATTTCACTGATTTTTCAAATTTCCATAGATACTACCAATGAAAATTATAAAACTATGCAATACCAAGATATCGTAAAATGAATTAACACTACTAAGCTTAACAGAAGAACAAAGCCTACAAGTCCCTTAAGTAATATATTCTTTCCACACATACAGAGACAAGGGTTTTATAGAATGTTAGTCAGCAAATAACTTAGTGAAAAAATCATCTGGTTGACATATTTCATTTTGTACAGACTGAGACTTTAAAAGGGCAAAATAAGTTACATCTTTTTCTAAAACAGTTTTGTTCAGAAAATTACACTGGAAGAGACTAGATTTTTATACATAACTTGATTGTAACATACAAATATTATCTTTGTACTTATATAAATAATGATATTCTATAAAATGATAGCATAGGAGTGTTAAGAACTATAATAACTACTCCTATAATGAGTTGGCCATTTGGTTGTTTTCATGAGCATTGGTAATATTAGAAACATAATTTTTTGAGGTAGGGTCTCATTCTAGCTTAGGCTTACATGGAACTTACTCCATACTCCCAGGCTGGCCTTGAACTCACAGCAATCTTCCTACCTCTACCTCCCAAGTGCTGGGGTTAAAGGCGTGTGCCACCACACCTGGCAATTTCCTTTTCTTTTTCCTATCATTTGAAATTATTTTCCTTGAAAATGTTCTCAGGTAACACATATAATGTCTCTAAGTAAATGTCATGCGTAGGTCTGAAATGTTCATTTCTTTATCATAATGATTTAAACCATTATGTCCTTTAAGATACATAGTTCCTGTCTAATAAATAGCATATAAATAAGTAACATTAACATATATAGTGTGTTTTCTTCTTTCTCCTTTTTTCTTTTCTCTTTATATTTATATTTTTAATATTCAGTAGTCAAATTAAGGTTAGAGACTTGAATGGAATAAATCACTCAAAAATCAAATATATTAGTTGAGAATATTTCTATTTGGTACTTATGAATGATTTTCTTTTTTTTTCCAAACAGGGTCTCACTCTAGCCCAGGCAAACATGGAGCTCACATTGTAACACAAGCTAGCCTCAAGCTCATGGTGATCCTCCTATGTTAGCCTCCCCAGTGCTGGGATTAAAGTTGTATACCACCATGCCCAGCTAATGATCAATTTTCAAAGAATCAGAAAGAATAAAAGTATTTAAAGTAATTTCACCTATCTTAGCACTGTAATTTCATAAATTAATAAATAAAAGAACAGTTTACTTCTTATTTTTCACCAATGTTTCACCATAAAACAAGTATTTAACTGAGCCGGGCGTGGTAGTACACGCCTTTAATCCCAGCACTTGGGAGGCAGAGGTAGGAGGATCACCATGAGTTCAAGGCCACCCTGAGACTACACAGTGAATTCCAGGTCAACCTGGGCTAGAGTGAGACCCTACCTCGAAAAAACAAAAAAAAACAAAAACAAGTATTTAACTGAAGGAATTAGAGACTGTGGGTGGAAGATCTTTGGGATTTGTCAGCAATTTAAGCAGACGCTTTATTATATAAAACTCTGCTATAGGGCTGGAGAGATGGCTCAGCGGTTAAGACACTTGCCTCCAGTGCCTAAGGCCCCGGGTTCAATTCCCCAGGACCCACATAAGCCAGACCCACAAGGTGGTGGCCCTGGTGCTCTCTCTCCATTTCTCTATCTCTATATATCTCTCTCTGCTTGAAAATGAATAAGTAAAATATTTTTTAAAAAAAACTCTGCTATAAACAAGTCACAATTAAACTTTTTTTTTCAGTTTAGGGCAGATGAGACTTTTCCCTGCAACATGGCAAAATATAAAAAGACATGTGGCTGCAGAAGTATTTATTTTTGATAGCGTTCTTAACTAGAAGTAAGCAAAACAATACATTCCATGACAGACTATCAGTGAAAGTAGGCTCCCAAGGGAAGAAAAAACTGGGTCAGACAGTTTCCTTTGCCAACCATTTGGGGGCAGTATAAGCAATAAATAAATAAATAAATAAATAATAAAATAAATATTACAAACAACTCCTCAAAGGAGTTTGTTGAGTTGTTGAGAAGGGAACAGAAAGATGGACATTATATTAAAGAAGTTACTTTTTCTTTTTAAAATTTATTTTGTGTATGTGTATGGGTGTGTATGCCATGGAGTGTGCAGAGGTCAGGGAACAACTGTGAGATGCCTGTGCTTCTTTGAGAGTGGGTCTCTTACGTCTGCAAATAAACTGTCAAATGGCAAACTGTCAAGACTAGCTGGCCAGGAGCTAAGGGTCCTCATGGCTTTGTCTCCTATTTTCATAGGCCCATGGATGAAGATTTGATTGTCTTTGTATTCCCAAGGATTTCACAGTCCTGAGCTTAGTGGGTACGCAAAATTGTTCTGGGGGACAGAGATGTACTTCAACAGCAAAGCACTTTCCTAGCATACACATGAGGGCCTTGGGTTGGCTCCCAAAACTACAAACAAAAGAAAAAGCAAAACAGAACAATGCCTATCCATATAATAATGCTACTCTCATTTCTGGTTAGAGAAGCTTCTTTAGTCAGATGGCGGTGACCACTGTGATAACTCAAAACTCACCAAAGTGCTAAGAAGAAATGACAGTGGAGTGTTCAGCACTAAGTGAAATATCTCTATCACACCCTGCAAGGTTCAGGGACCATTGTGGAAGAGATGGTAGAAAACAACTAAGTCCCAAAAGAAGGGGAGGGATGCTTAAAATACTGTCTTTCATCCACAAAATGGCCACAGCATTCATGACCTCACAATAGTATATTAGGAAGGAAAAAAATGGTGACATCAAAACAGAAGAGAGACTAGCTTGAAAGGGATTCAGTGGGGTGGAGATTTGGGAGGGGTAAAAGGAAGTGGGGGATGAGAGGGGATTATCATCATGTTATATTATTTATATGTGTGGTAGTTTTCAATAAACAGTAAAAAAAGAAAGAATAAAACATCAAAAAGCAAATAAAATACCAATTTGAAAAATCCAGAAAGAGAAGCTGGAGAGATGGCTTAGCTGTTAAAAGGTGCTTGCTTGAAAAGCCTGGCAAGACCAGGTTGGATTTCTCCAGGACCCATGTAAGGCCATACACACAAATTGGCACATGCACCTGGAATTCATTTGCAGTGCCAAGAGCCACTGGTATACTCACTCTAATTCCTCCATTCATTCACTCATTCCTTCTCTTTCTCTCTGCTCAGAATAGAAATAAAAATGTTTGAAAACAAAAATCCAGAAAAAAAAAATCACAAAGAAAACAGTGCCTAATAGTTCCTAAAGAAATGAATGAATCAGTAATTTCTTTCTTTTCTTTCTTTCTTTCTTTGCTTAAATGACTTCTTGGTTACATATCATCCTTAATATTACTACTATCACCACTGTTATTATTATGATTTTTAAAGATAGAACCAATGACAACAGTGAGAGAAGTCAATGCACTGGCAACAATTAATTCCCTATGTTTGAGAGATTTTCCTTCACTGAATTTTTTTAGTCATTATATAATTTTTGTTTCATCCTATTATTGAAAAACATAAATGTTTAATTTACCTTGCATCAACTCCATCAAATACTTTTTGACATTCATTTCCAATGACTTCTTGCTTTAGATAGTACAGCATCCTTACACGAAGCAAAACTCTAAAAACAAGAAAATAAGTAAAAATTAACAAAGATATTTTTTAAAAATTTAACCATGAAATTAAATTAGGAATTGATATATGTTTTAAAAAAAATTTTGTGGACTAGAGAGATGGCTCAGCGGTTAAGGTGCTTTCCTATAAAGCTTAATGACCTGGGTACTATTCCCCAGTACCCATGTAAAGCCTGATGCACAAAGTGGCACATACATATGGAGTTTATTTGCAGTGGCTGGAGGCCTCTGGTGTGCCCATATTCTCTCTCTCTCTCTCTCTCTCTCTCTTGCAAATAAATAAATAAATAAATATTAAAAATTTTGTTTATTTTGAGAGAGGGTCTCACTGTGTAGCACTGGCTGACCTGGAACTCGCTAGGTAGACCAGGCTGGCCTCAAACTTGCAGACAATCTTTCTTTGCCTCTGCCTCCCAGGTATGGGGGTCACAGGTATGTGCCACCAGCCCTGGCCTATATAAATTATATTACTTTAGCAATGTAATGATCATACCATATTAAATGAAACTCATTACTGTCAATACTCAAAAGGTTTGTCTAAAATCTTCACAAGCATTATTTAAAGTCTCAGTAAGAGATGCATTTATTTGGAGACCAGTTTATTGATATGTTGGTGACGACACTAACACAAGATTTCATGATTGCTCTAGGATGCCATATAAATTAAATCTTAGATCATGCTTCCACTGTACGCCATGCTTTAAAATTAATAAATTTAGAAAGCTAAATTTTTAAACAAATGTTTTAAAAATACCCTACTACCTACTTATTACAGTGGTGTTTTATATGTTTTTTGTAGCCTTCATCTTGAAGTAGCTGCTCAGGATTATATTTTCGAAGCCATTCTGCTTTCTGTATATCAAATGAGCTTGTTTGAGTTTTTACTTTCTTCCCTTTTCGGCCCCTTGGTACAGGAGCTGATAAACCTGTGAAGATCAAAAGTACATGTGAAATCAGAAATAATATGTACAAACAGCAGCTATAATAAAGATTATTTTCAAGGCAAGAAACTGAAGACTTTCTAAATTCTGTGCAGATTACATGAAGATCTTCAAAGTAATAATGGTAAGAGTACTGACCCGATCACAAGTCACCATGATGGCTTTAGGAAAGTTAAGACAAAGTCCACAAGTACAGTATAATTTCCTTTACTCTAGAAATCTACTCTCTTTTACTTTGATTCCTCTAGTTGTCTTCTTGCTTTTTAAAAATTGCTTTATTAATAATATGAACTACCTTAGCCTTAAGACAGCTACTTTCATTTTATTCCTTGATATTTGTTATAAAACATTTCAAGTATAAAAGAGCACTACTGTTCTTTACAATCATCTATGCTGTATTTGCTCCGTTTTCTAATAAAGGAAATAAAACAGAGCTGAGAATCCTATAAAGTTGTCTCCCATCTGATTCACTCTTTCCTCTCAGAGGGGAATATGCTAAATGTACTTTTTATCCCATACATTTATATTACTATATATGCTCAAGAAATATTTGCTTTTAAGAATCTCAGTATTTTTAAAAATTCTTTTAAAACAATTTATTTATAAGCACAGAGAAAGAGGGGGTGGGAGACAGAATATGAATATATAAATGGGCATACTAGGGACTCTTGCTACTGCAAATGACTCCAGGTACATAATAACACCTTGTTCATCTGGCATTATATGGGTACTGGGAAACTGGACCCAGGCTGACAAGCTTTCTTTCTTTTTTTTTTTTTGGTTTTTCGAGGTAGGGTCTCTCTCTAGCCCAGGCTGACCTGGAATTCACTCTATAGTCTCAAGGTGGCCTTGAACTCAATGGCGATCCTCCTCCTACCTCTGCCTCCTGAGTGCTGGGATTAAAGGCATGCGCCACCACGCCCGGCAGGCTGACAAGCTTTCTAACCAAGCACTTTTAACCACTGAGCCCAAAATTAGTATTTTTGGGATGTACTCATGCTTATTCATAAGACTTTGGTTCATCAACTTTAACTGCTGGGTAATACTTTACTGTATCTCTAGAATGTCTCATATTTATTAATTTTCTAAGATTTTGAGGTTCAATTCTTCATAGTTATTAATAATGCAACTTTGGCTACTCCTGAGTTTTAACTCATTTATCTTTTCCTTACTATATTAGAGCAGGTAAAAGTTCTACTATAATGGTAAATAACGTCATTAAATAGGAATTTTTTTCATTTTTAATTAATTTGCAGCATAGAAAACAATGGGTTTCATTATGACTTTTCATACGTGTATATCATTGTGCTTTGCTCCTATTTGTCCTTACTGGCCCTGACTCCCTCTCGCATTCTCCTTCCCTCAAGCATGCAAGGTTATCACTTGACCAATTGAGCTAATGTTCCCAGCCCAATTTTGATTTCATAGTGGAGAAATCTTTGTACATATAACATATTTTTTGCAATCTATTCTTTCTCTTTTTGCTTTTATATTTGAAGATTTTTTAGGTACATACATAAATTCATATTCACTATATATATTTTTTTCAGTTTTTTGAAGTAGGATCTCGCTCTAGTCCAGGCTGACCTGGAATTCACTATGTAGTCTCAGGGTGGCCTTGAACTCCTCCTACCTCTGCCTCCCGAGTGCTGGGATTAAAGGGGTGCGCCACCACACCTGACTTCACTATATTTTCATTACATGATTTTTTAAAAAAATATTTTATTTATTCATTTTCAAGCAGAGATATATAGAGAGAGAAGGAGAGAGAGAAAGAATGAGAGAGAGAGAGAGAGAGAGAAAGAGAGAGCGAGCGAGAGCGCACACCAGGGCCACCACCTTGTGGGTCTGGCTTATGTGGGTCCTGGGGAATTGAACCTGGGGCCTTAGGCACGTGCCTTAACCACTGAGCCATCTCTCCAGCCCTACATGATTTTTTTATTACTGGGTAGTGTCCCTTTTTTAATCCCAACAAATGCCTTCTATTTTGAATTCGCCTTTGCTAACTTTCTACTTTGATGATGAACAAGGTAACAGATGAACAAGGTGCTATATGCACAGGGAGTCATTTGCATGGCAAGAGTCTCTGGTATGCCCATTTATATATTCATATTCTTTATCCTTTCCCCTCCCCCTCACTGTGCTTATAAATATTTTAAAAATCTATTTAAATATTTTTGTGTGCTTTGATATTTGCAATGGTATGATTTTTACTAACTATTTAAAATATTTTTATTTATTTTTCAAGGAGAGAAAGAGGATGAGAATGAATAAATATGCATGCCAGAAATATGCATGCCAGAAATATGCATGCCAGGGCCTCCAGCCACTACAAACAAACTCCAGATGCATGCACCGCTCTGCATCTGGCTTTATGTGGGAACTGGGGAATTGAACCTAGGTCTTTAGACTTTGCAGCAAAAGCCTTGTTGAGCCATCTCTCCAGCCCCTTATTTTTAAGTTTCTTTTTGGTATCTAATAGCATCTGTTTGAAATTTATAGACACTGATTTTTATCCCATCTTAAAATTTTATCTTACAACAGGTAAAGATACACATGTGATTACATATAATTATATTTGTCATTTTACTGCACTGTCTCACTTTCTCCTTTCTGGAATGACAAATAGTGTGGTATACCAGTTGTCGCCCTCTTGTTTATTTTGGAAACCAAACAGCACATGATTTAAAGCACACAAACAAGTTTTACTAATAAAATCTATAGATAATCTGTATTTCTAATTTTTCTAATTTTCCTAGCTTGATTTTTCTTAAGGTTCATCATTTAATCCATTTACTTTTTCAATTCTGCAATATTTAATTTTTTTATAATTTTAGGAGGATTATTTGTACTCCCTAATTTCTTCATATTCTCAGTATTTAAAATACTGTTTTAGAAATTCATGATAGGCTGTCTTGTGACTGTGAGAGAAGACTGTCTTCTGGAGGTTTGTACGTGATCAGATTCAATGAAGAAAATCATTTAGTTTTCTTTTTTGTGTATGGCACCAGCCAGTATCTATACACTAAATAATGGTAGCTTCACACCTTAAAAATTAATGAAACATAGAAGTCTTCCATTTTACCTTTTCCAGCTTTAAACCTGGCTGTAAAAAAGTTGAGGATATTTGAGAGTTTGGACCCTTTAAATCAGCTTTTAGTTACAGGCCCTGTCATTTCCTGTCTACTTTTAGATGTTTTTTAAAAAATATTTTTACATATTTATTTGTAAACAGAAAGAGATATAGAGAGAAGAGAGACAGAGAGAATGGGAACACAGGTCTTCCAGACATTGCAAAGGGACTTCAGATGTATGCTCTACTATGTGCATTAGGCCTTAAGTAGGCATTGGGAAATGGGACTCAGGTAGTTAGGCTTTGTAGGCAAGCACCTTAACTGCTAAGCAATTTTTCTAGTCCCATTTTTAAGAGGTTTTTGATGTCACAAAATCTCGAGACTTTCAAGAAATTTGTGAAGCAAATCAGGTTTTGGGTTTTTAAAAAAATATTTTTATTTATTTGCAAGTAAAGAGAGAATATGAATATGGGCATGCCTGGGTCTCCTGCCATTACAAAGAAACTCCAGATGCATGTGCCACTTTGTGCATCTGGCTTTACATGAGTGCTGAGGAATCAAACCCAGGCCATCAGTCTCTGCAAGCAAGCACTTTAACTGTTGAGCCATTTCTCCCACTCCCCCTTTTTTGCCTTTTCAAACTGGTAAACTAAGATTCAGCTCTTTTGAGTTAATTAAGTCATCACAAATCTATTTGTTTGTAGCTTCCAAAATTTTGTTGCTATTTCCCCTGTCATTCTTAAAGTTTCATGCTTATCTTTAAGTTGTATAATTTAAGCATATACAAAAGTGGAACAGTATCCTAATGTCCTATTATCATCCAACTTCAGTAATTATCAACCCATAACCAAATTTTTTATCTATACTGTTTGTTCTACAACTTCCCATATTTGACATAAATAAAAAATATGAGCTGGGCGTGGTGGTGCACACCTTTAATCCCAGCACTCGGGAGGCAGAGGTAGGAGGATCACCATGAGTTCAAGGCCACCCTGAGACTAAATAGTGAATTCCAGGTCAGCCTGGGCTAGAGTGAGACCCTACCTCGAAAAACCGAAAAAAAAAAAAAAAGAGTGACTTGTGAATTTATTAGTTATTTTAGTGACTAAAGGACTCATTTAAAAATGTCTATGGAATGCAATAAAAATAGTTCCTAAACAATTAGTATTCAAATGTACAAATTATGTACTAGAAGATAATACAAAGCTCCCAATGAGTTGTCTTAATCATGATAAAAGCCCCAAACTGCAATTTACAGCATATTTAGGATACAGCAGGGTTTCATTCTCAGCAATACTAATATTTTAGGCTGGAGAGTTTTTCATTATGAGGGACTGTCTGGCATGACTGGCCTCTTCTCACAACATACCAGTAACATGGTCAAATGAGACACGGTGTGGTTGAGTGTGTGACTGGGAAACAGGAAATGATCAGTTGAATTACTGGTTTACAGAAATCCTGCCCCATTCACTCCTATTTTTATAATTAATTTGTTGACAAAGTCAAATAATTTGTTATATACAATTTATCAAGCTTAATGCCTACATGTCTCCATATATATATAAATTTTAAAAAAAAATTTTTTTTTTTGGTTTTTCGAGGCAGGGTCTTGCTCTAGCCCAGGCTGATGTAGAATTCACTATGTAGTCTCAGGTGGCCTTCCCAGTGCTAGGATTAAAGGGTGTGCTGCCACCATACCCAGCTCTCCCTATATTGTGTAAGTGGGTTAAGTTCAGGATTACTTCACAGGGTAAATTACAATCTACCACTACTTAATTAATTTACCTATATTCTAGGTCTTTCTACCTAGCTAGAATTTAAGGTTTAGGAGCTCAGTGGTCTGTTCTATCTTATTTCTTATCGTACCAGTATCTTTTTTTTTAAATATTTATTCATTTTCAAGCAGAGAGAGAGATAGAGAGAGAGATAGAGAGAGGGGGGGGTCTGGCTTATGTGGGTACTGGGGAATTGAACCCAGGGCCTTAGGCACTGGAGGCAAGTGCCTTAACCGCTGAGCCATCTCTCCAGCCCTGTCCCAGTATCTTATATAAGAAATTATACATATTTTATAATTAAATAAAACAATATTGGAATACAAATTTAAAGGATACAGGATCTTTTCATTTTTATGGAAAATACAATTACTTTATACTACAGAAATGAACATTCTGTTAACAGATCTGTGGGTGGGAAGAACACTTGCATATATGCTCATGGTAGGATTGTAAACCAGTCACTTTGGACAGCAAACCAAAGTACTTATAAAAACTTTAAATGTGGGCTGGAGAGATGGTTAGGCAGTTAAGGCATTTGCCTGCAAAGCAGAAGGACCAGAGTTCAATTCCAAAGCACCCACATAAAGCTAGGTACACAAGGTGGCACATGTGTCTGGAGTTCATTTGTAGTGACTGGAGGCCCTGGGGTACCCATTCTCTCTATATATCTGTCTCTTTCTCTCTCTCTAATAAATAATTTTTTTAAAGGCGTCTCTTGGGAGGAGGCAGATGTAGGAGGATCACTATGAGTTTGAGGCCAGCTTAGGACTACAGAATGAGTGTCAGGTCAATTTGGGCTACAGTGAGACCCTACTTCAAAAGAAAAAAAACTTTAAATGCATATTGATGTTTTGCATGTTTTGATATACTAATTGCTGGGGATTTTGTTAAAACACACAATCCACTTTAGTATGTATGCCATGAGGCCTTAAGATTCTTCATTTATATGAAGGTTCCAGATGATAATACTAATATGCAGACCACTAAATATGCAGATATGCTTTACTTCATTTATTCTATTCTTAGAATCTGCCTTGGAGATAGATTTATTCATATACATAAGAAGGAATATACAAAGCTCTCCAATGAAATTTATTTTTTTACAAAAATATATATACATATATACACATGCATACATATATATTTCTTTTTAAAATTTATTCATTTACTTGAGAGAGAGAGAAGACAGAGAGAGAAAAAGAGAAGACAGAGAGAATGGATGCACCAGGGCCTCTAGCAGCTACAAACAAACTCAAGATGAATAGATGTGTGTACCATTGTGCATCTGGCTTTGAATGGGTACTGGAGAATTGAACCTGGGTTGTTAAGCTTTGAAGTTTCTGAACTGCTGAGCCATCTCTCCAGCACGGAAACTTATTTTTTATTTATTTTAAAAAACATTTTGTTTATTCACGAGAGAGAGAGAGAGAGAGAGAGAGACAGAGAGAGAGAGACAGAGAGAGAGAGAGACAGAGAGAGAGAGACAGAAAGAGAGAGCGAGCACACACCTGGGCCTCCAGTCACTGCAAACAAACTCCAGATGCATGAGCCACCTGGTACATCTGGCTTTATGTGGGTACTGGGGAATTGAACTCAGGTCAGGCTTTACAGGCAAGTGCCTTAACGTCTCCCCCCCCCCCCCAGAGATAGTGTCTCTCTCTAGCCCAGGCTGACCTGGAATTCACTCTGTAGTCTCAGGGTGGCCTCAAACTCATGGCAATCCTTCTACCTCTGCCCTAGTGCTGGGATTAAAGGCGTGCGCCACCACGCCCAGCAAGTGCCTTAACTTCTGAGCCATTTCTCCAGCCTGAAACTTACTTTTTAACTTACTAACATTAGATATCATCATTAGATATCATCATTATTAGATTACATATCATCATTAAAGAAGACCCTACTTAAATTATAAAATACACATACCATGGAATACTAAGCAAAAGCTTAAAAAGTAAGATAAATTTTTATGAGCAGAGATTGAAAAACCTCTTAAAACATACTGGGAGGTCAACAATTTCCAAGCTAATACATATTTAACAGTAATGAATAAAACCCCCATATTCACACTGGCATTTTCAGAAGCTGTGAAAGTATTTTAATGTTGTTGGCAACAATTTAATATTTTAAAGAATATGTTACATATTATTTGCATAACCAAAAAGCCTCAAAAGAAACAAGATTTTCTTACCAAGATGATTTTGTAGCTCACGTGTCTGCCCATCTTCGGTTGGAGTGATGAGATCCCATATAAAACCTTTAATTTTTTCATCACCTCGGTAGTGAACAAGGCAATAGGCTAAGAGAGCTCGGCAAATGATTTCTACATCATGTTCATTCAGCTGCCTTTTAAAACGTCCATGAGAGAGTATCTCTCTCCATCGGCCCCACCTAGTTAAAAAGGCACAATCAATTAACATTGTGAACAGTTAAATCCTAGAAAAATGTAACTCACTAATAAAAGTATGAAAAAGAATTCTGTCATTACAAGGGTTTACTAATGCTTTGCCCAGTGTGTAAAGCAAAGAGGCATGTTATAATTATTTTCAGTATATCTTATCCAATAGAAGGAACATTATCTACTTCGTGTTTGCAAATACGCAAATTTAAAAAAAGAGCAAAAAAGGAAAAGAAAGAGAAATACAGAGAGAGAGAGAGAGAGAGAGAGAGAGAGAGAGAGAGAGAGAGAGAGCGCACCAGGACCACCACCTTGTGGGTCTGGCATATGTGGGTACTGGGAAATTGAACCTGGGGCTTTACGCACTGGAAGCAAGTGCCTTAACCGCTGAACCATCTCTCCAGCCCTTTCAGTTTTTTAAAAATATCTTTATTATCCTTAATTTGATCACTGTATTTCTCTGCTTGAAAATAAATAAAATATTTTTAAAAAACTGAAAGGGCTGGAGAGATGGCTCAGTGGTTAAGGCACTTGCCTCTAGTGCCTAAGGCCCTGGGTTCAATTCCCCAGGTCCCACATAAGCCAGACCCACAAGGTGGTGGCCCTGGTGTACTCTCTCTCTCTCTCTCTCTCTCTCTCTCTCTCTCTGCTTGAAAATGAATAAATAAAATATTTTTTAAAAAAATAAAATAAAAAACTGAAAAAAGATACATATTTTATCTGGGCGTAGTGGCAAATGCCTTAAATCCCAGCACTGGGGAGGCAGGGGTAGGAGAATCACCATTAGTTCTAGGCCACACTGAGACTATATAGTGAATTCCAGGTCAGCCTGGGCTAGAGTGAGACTCTACTTCAGAAAACAAACAAACAAAATAATAATATTTTACCCATAAACTAGCAGGTTTTTCTCTACTCGAAAGCATTCGGTTCTTCCATAGCCATTAGAACGGTCACAGGGTCTCCGGAGTTTGGGTTTTTCGTCTCCTTCACTTTCAGCATCAGATAATTCCGCTAATTCATCTTTTGTTGCACTAAAGGGTCTTGTTTGCTTTCTAATTCTTGGGGTATCGATAACCAAGCTATTCTGTAAAATTTAACATTAAGCTTTTAAAATTTAAAATCTTTAAAAATTTTTCACATAAGAATGTTTTTCATTTTTAGTTTCCAAATTACGCCCAAAACAAAATACTCATAGAAAGCTAGCAAAAAATAAGTGACTAACAGATCCATCATATTTCCAAATTAATTTAAATTTTTATATTCCTTTAAAATTATTATGACTATACATGCATATTCATTGATTAAAAATCGATATTTTACTTTGTTATTCATAAAATTACTTAGCTTTAATAATAGTCACAAAGAATACTTTAGGTTGAATTTATGTTTTACAAATTGCTATACCTAAAGATTTAATTTAGATTGTTTTCAATTAAAAAATGGTAAAATAGGTCTTTAATGGTATTTATTATAAAGATAAACCCAAAAGGAAAAATATTTAAGAATTGAAATTCGCAAAAGGTTACAAATATTTTGTATATCTAGAAATGTTTAATGACAAAATACTTGTATTAATATACAAAAACAAAGCAGTAAGCACCTGGACCTCATTACGTCTAATTCAGACAATACAACTGACACCGACACACCTACTGTACTTCACTGTGAAACTAAGACAGGCACTATTTGAAGGGATATGGGGCAAAAGATCAGTAAGATAACTTCTTTTTAAAAGAAACCAAAAGTCTTGATAGTCAGATCAACATGTAAAAAATTAAATTCCATTCAGGATGAATAATTTACAATATAAGAAGGGTAAAAAAAGGCAAAGAAAATGTAACAAAGTAGTAATACTAGAAAAGATTCTTAAAGAAAGGGCCTAAAATAATACTAGAAGCTTAGGAAAGTCTTTGAACAGAAGAACATACAATGTAGGAAAGATAGCCAGGATTAGAGCCTGAAAGTCCTGGTGTACCACAGTTGTATACAGTGAAATGTACTTAAAGGGTGTATGTATATGTGTGTATGTATATATGTATATATGTTAATGTGTCATGTGTTATGTACAAATAACTTTTACCAAGTCTTTCTAGAATAAAGTTAATCGTTTTCCTTTTGTAATTTAAATGTTTTAGAAGATACATTTTTTTTGGTGTGGGGGTGGGGTGGGAGTGGGAACAGTCTTTCCCTCTAGGCCAGAATGACCTAGAACTCACTCGGCAGTCCATAGGGTAATGGACTCGAAGCAATCTTCAGACTCTCAAGGGCTGGGATTACAGGTAAACGATGCCTGGCTAGAAGATATACTTTGAAAATACAGAAATATCCTGTGTTATCACTCACCAATTTATGAATTCATTGAATGATTTTATCTGCTTTGATTACTATCATGGTGGATTATAGGTGATTTTCTATTTCCCTCATACTTTCTGTATCTATTACTTGGAGTTCTTCTGTAAGAAAGATTTGTCCCTTTTTTGTCCCTGCCAATTTCTTAAAATATCTTATATTTCTGTGAATTTTCAGGTGCTCACAGTCTTTTACGATTTTGATGAATTTCTGATTAACTTATACTAACTTCTACATAATGAAAAGTAACTTTCATAAATATATATTTATCTGGTAAAAATAGTCAACAGTTTAACTACACTTTCACAAATACTTACTCTGCCACTTACGGCATCTAAATCTATTTCTGCTTTTTTAGCCCATTTTTGCCAGAAGTTAGGATCATCTAAGGAAATGTCTGTCCGGTTTCCAGATGCCACAAAACTTGCCTGAAAGATAGAACAGTGATTTTTTTTTAATACTTTGAAAAAGAGAGGAAATACTTTTGCAAACATACACCTTTAACTTTCACATTTATTATGAACAGAATTTGAATTCAGCATACATGCAAACATACAAGACATGTTCGGATCCAGGGGAATGAAAAAGTACGGAATTTGATTAAGACCACTGCTTATTAATGTCAACACAAGCTAGAATTTAGGAGCAGAAGTAATTAATTTACTACTGGTGGTTAACTCTCAAACTTTTCCAATAAACAGGAATAATTTTTCTTTGATAGAGAAACTATAAAAGGTACAGACAGAATTATCTTTAAAAGATATTACATGAAAAGTAAGAAACTGAGGTAGATTTACAATATAAAAATCTAGGTAGATTTATAGATACTATAAAGTTCATTTTCTGGTACACTCTACTATATTTATATCACATTTTTAGCTAACATGGTATATGTGGTCAAATATGTATCACTTTGAAAATTGATGTGTTAGAGGTCTTTTCATCCATGTTCAATATTTGGCTCGCTTAGCATTCGATGGCATTGCTAAGGAAATATCTGTCCAGTTTCCAAATGTCACAAAACTTGCCTGAAATATTTAATTTTCATACTCTGATTAACATCTCCTTTGAAGATGGTAGGTGCTAGAGAATGCATTTAACAAATAAGGAATACATCTAAGCAGCATTCAAGATTCAGCAAGTTTTGTTTTGCTCATTGATCATTTTTTGTCTGATTCCTTATTTATTCGTTTACTTTTTACTTACTTAGTAAGAGCCAATCTCACTCAGGCAACAATTCTAGATCTCTTGCCTCACCCTCCTGAGTGTTGGGATTGCAGGCATGGGCCAAGAATTCTTGGTACTATATACCAAATTATTACAAACCAGACTAGAGCAAGCTAGGCATGTGGCTCACAAACAAAGCATTTGTCTAACATGTTTATTCTGGGTTCAATTCCCAGAAGTCTCCCAGTCCCACCATCCTCCACAAAACAACTTCAGACAGTATACTTTCTAGGACCCACCTGAGTGTACCTGTAAAAAGTCTCTCAAAATAATCTCAGCAAGAGAATTAAGGAAAGGACAGACTGTCAAAGATAAATTATTAAGAGGCACAAGCAAGAAAGACTTTTAAGATATTTGGGACACTATGAAAAGACAAAAGTCTAAGAATTATGGGCTTAGAAGCACAAGTTCATTGTAAAGATACAGAAAATATTTTCAACAAAATTGTAAGACAATTCCCCAGAATTATAGAAACAGATGTGTAATCATCTACAAAGGTGTTTAGAAGACAAAATAGGTAAAACCAGGAAAAAGCCTGCAATTAAACCACCAGAGTAACACATTTACAGACACCCTCACAGGCAGGAGATCACAGGTCCTAGCAGGGGAGCTACTACAATTGCTTGGTTAAATGGGTATGCTGTACCCTTAAAATGCTTTTTTGTTTTTGTTTTTCGAGGTAGGGTCTCACTCTAGCCCAGGCTGACCTGGAATTCACTATGTAGTCTCAGGGTGGCCTTGAACTCATGGTGATCCTCCTACCTCTGCCTCCTGAGTGCTGGGATTAAAGGCATGCGCCACCACACCCGGCTCTTAAAATGCCTTCTAAATGACTACGTTTATGCCCAAAGATTAGTGCTTCTCGACCTTTGGTCAGAAAAACTCCATGTAGGTACCTAAGAGCTTTGAAAACCATTAAAGTACTGAAAATAAGTGACAGTTTAGTATGCAGTGCTAAATGAGACATGATGCACGGTCTTCCAGACAAGGGGAGGCCATTGCATTCATGAGTTTACAGTGACTGTGGGTACCTACACAAGACCTGCAGAGTGTAGGAGGGGTGGGAAGAAAAAAGATAACAAGAGAGAGTAGTTGGAAAGAAGAAGTGGGAGGGAAAGGGGGACGAAAGAAAATGGTGGGGAATTATGGTTTTTAAAAAAGAGAGCAAAGGTTTCCATCATAATAGCAGGGGAAAAACTTTCCATTATAAAATCAGGCTTAAGGAATCAGTCACCACTAAGGAATCCTTCAGGCTGAAGAGAAAGACAAATGTAACCACAGGCCATAGGAAAGAATAAAAAGAATAAGAAGACTAGGAAAACTTGTAGCTCTAGAAAAGAAACAAAATGGACAAGAATTAAGAAAAATCTTTCTTTCACCCAAAAGTAACATATATATATATATGTTACTTTTGGGTGAAAGGATGGAAAAAGGCCATTAAGAAACAAGCAGATGTTACTGTTTTAATAGCTAACAAAACAGATTTCAAAACAAGAGATAAGGGAGACCGCGTTAAATTAATTTAATGGAACAACCCATAAAGAACATTACAATTCAAAACATATACTTATTGCACATGGATACCCCAATTTCAGTAAATAAATATACTATATATAAGTCACTTTCATGACTTCATAGTAACAGTAGTAGTGGTTGACTTCATTTTCCTACTATCACCAACTGACAGATCATTCCAGCAAAAAGTAAACCTAGAAACATGCTGAAATGGGCAGATATGTGAACTACAAAAATCATCTAGGCAAGAACATTCTTTTGCTTCCTTTAAAATTTTTTATTTGTGTAAGTAGCACTTAATATATTATCCTGTAAAATATTGCAGATAGCACTAAAGAACTTAACTTCCCACCTGCAGATAATTTCAGACATAAGGAAGGGAATATCTATATATAGTGTATAGAGCCAAAGAATCAAAGTAACCAAGATTGGGGGGAAAGAAATCAAAGTCAAGGTACAGGTACTCAATCATGACTACTTTTACTTCTCAACATTAGAGTCCATTGATATCTTTCTTCTTCCTAATAAACTAGCATCATATGGTTTAGTCTCTGTTCATTCAAAAATATTTATCTGCCCCAGGAAACTCTGGACATTTCCACTGCGATGCCTTGCACATGTCATAAATTGAAGGTCAACATTTTATTTTTCCCGTATGAACTTTGTTCTTTTGTGTTATGCTTTCTTCAGTGGCATAGCTGGCTCTCAAAATCAGAATCATCAAACCATTTTTTAATAATTCTACAAATTTCTAAGTAGTCATCAATTCCTATTTATTCAACTGGAATTGAATAAATTCTACTACACTAGATCATCTACACACATTTCTGTCCTTCTCTTTTATTTAAACAAGTTCTCCTCATCACTAATGCTATAGTTAAATTTCTTAATCAGATGTATTATGTTCACTTTCTGTTTAAAAGACTTTTTAAAAGATTAACTGACTCAGAGTTCAAATCTGAACTCAGGTATTCACGTTTGCATGGCAAGTACTTTATCCACTGAGCTATTTGCCTAGCCCCTTCTTTAACCTTTTAAAGTTAACATAAGATAATTTAACCCAACACCATTACTTATATTTTGCTCTGCCTTTGCTTTATATTATGCTTAGTTTCTACATTCCTTTGATTAAAATATTTTACCCTGTTTAATACACAGAACTATTTCTAGTTACTACATATCTTCCACTTTACTAGAATCAGAAGAGTATGTGAAATGTGACAGAAAATCAGAAAACATGGAGGAAAATATTTATCATGGGGGTTGGGGTGTAGCTTAGTTGGTAGGGTACTTGATCCCAAGCACCACATAAAATTGGGCCTGGTAGCACATGCCTGTAATACAGGAGTAGAAACAGAAGGATCAGAAGTTCAAGGTGATCCTCAGCCACATAGTAGGCTAGGTTACATAAGACCCCTGACTCCATAAAGAAAAAAAAAATCATTGTTATACTAATAAATTAGTACACTCACTGTTACCTTGGCAAATGTTGACCCACGTCCTTCTGATTCAATAGTAATAGTTTTTGTACGACGTAATAAAATCTGATCAATATCCTCTTCACAGAATTTAGAGCCTTCATCTTCCTCCTCCATAATGGCACCATAAGCACCTCTTCTAAGTAGATCTT